>PVHY01003054.1:0-76985 GCA_004024945.1 Uropsilus gracilis
TTCAAAGAAGGTATCTTATAAAATATTTCATTTTTTTATTGTCTTTGCTCTTTTGCATGTCCTGTGAACTCTAGACATTTTGGTCTCTGTAATTCCTGTCTCTTCAAATCTAAAATTCATTAGACTTCACTGATATTCCTTGCCTTGTCATAGTCTGGGTATTCTCTAGGAAAAGGAAGATGAAGCAATTGTAAGCTTACCTTTGTTTCCCTGTTCTCAGGGATCATTGTCTTTCATTGCCTGTTGCTCAGTTTCTTAAAACACCATTTATTTCATCTGATTGTTGTTATTTCACACATTAGGTAAATTTGATAGTGTAACTCCACTTATAAGAAGTAGAAAATCTCCCCCATAAAGTTACTAATTTGCATTTCTTTGATAACTATTTAAACCAATCATCTTTTTATGTATATTTTTGCTATTTTTCTTTTCTAAATTATCTCAAGACTTTTGCCCTGATGTGAAAGAACTGCTTCTTTTCCTATTTTTTTTTTGATTGAGATATATGTATTTCAAATATATTCTCATTCACACTAAAAAAAACTTCTTGTTGTTTTCACAGTCATCTTTCTAAAAGCAATGGGATTTAATTTTACAAAGTCAAATTTATCACTTTTAGAGATAAAAGACTTGGATGTAAGACCTGGAGCTATAAAATACATAGAGGAAAACCTGGGCAAAACCCTCCATTTCATTCCACTTCAGAAATCCTTTTCAGGACATAATTACAGCTGGTAAAAAAAAAAAAAATTGAGGGAAAACAAACAGTTGGAATGATATCAAACTAAAATACTTCTATACAGCTACAGAGATAACAGATAAAACAAAAGGAAACCCAACCGAGTGTGAGAAAATTTTTACCCTCCACTCAAGTGACAAGGGTCTGATAACAAAGACTCACAAAGAACTTACAAAATTTAAGAAAAAAAAGACAAAGACCTTCTCAAAAAATGGGGAAAAGAGCTAAAAAGACACTTCTCCAATGAGGAAATACAAATGATCAATGGGCTTATGAAAGAATGCTCCACATCACAAATAATCAGGGAAATGTAAATCAAAGCCATACTAAGAAACTATCTTACACCAGTAAGACTGGCCCATATAAAAAAATGGGCAACAAGTACTGATACAGAGCAAAAGGAATACTCTTACACTGTTGGTGGGAGTGCAAGCTGGTTTAGCCTCTATGGAAGGCTGTGTGGAGGACCCTCATACTACTGAAAATGGAGCTACCATTTGACCCAGCAATGCCACTACTGGGAATATACCCAAAGGAAACAAAAACACTAATTCACAAGGTTACTTGTACTCATATATTTTGCAGCACTATTTATGATTGCCAGGACATGGAAACAACCCAAACACCCCAAAACTGATGAATGGTTGAAAAAGATGTGTTATATGTACAAAATGGAATGTTGTTCAGCCATCAAAGAAGACAAAATTATGTCATTTGCAGCAACATGGATGGAGCTAGAAGGAATCATGTTAGCAGAAATAAGCCGTAAAGAAAAAGAGAAATATGGGATAGTCTCACTTATATGAGGGGTTTAGGGGAAAAAAAACAAACAAATGGATGAGAAAAATTTAAAACTCCAATAGAACTGAAGCATAGATCAAGAGAGGCGGGGGATAGTAAAATTGGGGGAGAGGAAGGGCACAAGAGATTAAGATGTTTCATGAATGAAAAGGTGGTGGAGAACCCTGGGGGAGACAATGATGTGAAAAATATATGTATATATAAGTGGCTATATATACATATATATGTGATACATATACACATATACATGTGCAATCAGTTCAAAAAATAAAAATTATTTAAAAAGAAAAAATAAAAGCTTGTCCAGGCAATGCAAAAAAGATATTGGGGAGAAAATTATCACTTTTAAAAATTATGCATAATTTTGTATATCCTAAAAAATCTTTGCTATTGCCAAAGATGTAACATTTTTCTATATTGATGCTAATATTTGTTGGTTTTATTTTTTAGCATTTACATTTGTCTGTCCAGACTACTTAGATTTATCAAAATGAATAAATTTTATATTAGGTAAAAGTTAGTGCTCATTTTCAAGAGTCTATAAGTATCAGTTTTCCCAACGAACTTTGTTGAAAATGTTTCCATTTTCTATTGAATTGCTTTTTTGTCTTTCTCAAAAATTAGTTGTTTATACGTGTATGAATTCTTTCTTCAGTCAGGTATTAGTATGGGTCCTTCTAGTAACTCTACACTGTCTTTAATGTCGTGTTAGATTAAGTCTGGAAAGCAGATGTTAAAATCATTCAAACTTAAATGAACAAAAATTATTTCAGAAATTGCTATTGCCTAATCCAAAATGGTATATTGTAGGAAATAAGGTTATTTGGCCCTCTTTTTTTACACCAGTCTCAAACTACCATACAAGCACTCATATATTAAATAAAATTTATAAGTAATTATGAGTGAAATTCATTTTCTAATAAATTTTTAAACCATCTATTAAACAAACTAATATTGTGAAATCTTGGGAAGCATTGAGATTCTGCCAGTATGATTAATGGGCAACCTATATTAATTGTATTATATGTGTATAAGTCATTATACTTATTCTAATGTAGCAAAAAAGAAACAAAAAAGTAGAAAGTATAATATGGCAGCTTAGTAACTGAGAGAAAAGAAAATACATATATAAAGTACAGGATTTTAGGATGGCAAGAACACTGTAGAGTGAAACGTTTTCAAAGAGAAAGAAAAACATAGAGAGCCATTTTGACAGAGAAGTATGAATTGAAAACTGAAAAAGACAGAAGAAGGAAATATTTCTTGTTTGAGTTATGATAGAATGAGACTGTCAATGAAGTAAAGTAAATTGGACAGAGTAAATGGATAATACTGCACTTATCGAATGAACACATGATGGTGTGCTTATACTTTCTATTATATTGTGTTATATAGAAATAATGATCTACATAAATAATGCTCTTAGTTGTATGGACCGCAGTGATTTAAAAGCCTAAACAAATAGGAGAATGAAGAACACTACAGCTGAATATATAGAAAACTTCGGAGTCTTTCAGTCTTTTCGGATATTTAGTCCATTTTCTTATCCAATAGAAAAATTCTCATCACAACACTCCAAAAACAGGTATTTTTTATTTTTTTTCTCAATGATCAGAAACTTTGCTATCTCACAAGATAGACTATTCATGTTTTTTCAATATCCTGTTATTTACAAAATACTTTTATAAAATGTCCATTCTTCTCTCTACTACTTATGAGTTCTATATTTAACGACTAATATTTCAATGGAATTTTTCCCTTTTCCTTATATTTCCTTTATTAAATGATTATTGTAATTTTAAATAACCTCTATTGTACAGACAAATAGACAACTTGTTTCCAAACCCTGGATGTTCTCTTTTCAATAGTCTAATATTACCTGTTTTCTCTTCAAAAGAAGCACAGACCTGCACTGCGAAGTACTGTGTACTATGGACTTCAATTAATCTGGTTAATAAATGTTTATTAAGGGCCAGGCATGGTGGTGTATGCCTGTAGGTGGCAGCCTAGGAAGCCACGGCCAGGGCCAGGGATCACGATTCAAGTCCTGCCAGGGGCACGTAGCAAGACCTAGTCCCCCAAAAATAGTTGGGCATGGTGGTGTGTGCCTGTAATCCCAGTTACCTGGGTAGCTGAGGCTGGGGATTGCTTGAGTCTGTGATACCCCGGCAATGTGAGCCTGTGGTTCCACGGGCAAAAAATAGTGAGTCCTAGTCTTCAAAAAAATAAAAGAAAAACAACAATAATTTTTATGATAATTGCATTATTTTGAGATAGCATACTGTGGTACAAAGATTGTACAAACCTGTTACTTTGTTTTGCTAGCATAAGCTATGTGACAAATATTTTAGCTGAGTTTCAATTTTCTTCTCAGTAAAATGGGAATAATACTCCATATAAATATAAATTCAGATAATATGTATGCTATCTATGATAAGCATACAGTGGCTGCTGCATAAATGTTAGTGAATTTCACTTTTGCTTTAATATACTTACAAACAGCTGCAGAGAGAGCTAAAACAGATATTGATAAATAGGTTGAACAAAACATGGCCAAGCATGGTGTTGGAACATGCCACTAGACAGTTTCCACCTGCCTGACAGTGATCCATGAATCACCACCCTGGGTATGGGCACAAAAGCAGGCTCACATTCATCCAGTTCACTATCAGCTGGCCCATATTGCTTGGCTTGTCCACAAGCACAGCTGAGGACTTGTCAAATGTTTTTCTAAAATCCAGATGCATTATGTCTAGGGTGTTTTTTTCATTTAGCAGTTTGGTAGCTGCATCAAAAAAGAAATAAATTCAGTTTGTCATGTTTCATTTACTGAGATCATGCTGAGCCCAAATGTTATGTGCTTCCTTTTGCAAGAATTCACAGACCATCTGTTTTCTAATCTGGACTAGAAATTTTGCGGGGTTTACATTAGGTGCTCTAATTTTGGCTTTCCTTAGTGTTTACCTTTTTGGAAACTGAGTATTCATCCATCTGCAGGTTCCTGGGTTCTTCTCTTGTTTTCTTTCTAGAAACTTCAAACATTCCTCTCAACTTTTTCAGTCAATGGACACTTTTAGATGAAAGATAATTCTCCTTACAAAGGGGCAAGATAGGAACTTTCTCTCTTCACTTGATACCTAGAGGCTAGTAACATACACCATGAATATTGGATCTATAGTTTTCTTGTTTATTTTATTCTAAACACATCTATATAAGTCTTTTTTATCATTCCTTGTGGGGTTTGTCACAGTTCATTCAGGAATTTCACTCTGTTCAGATAGTGGCACAGTTCTACTACAGTGGGGTTTTTTGTTTTGTTTTTTCTTCTCTTGCTGTTTGATATTCCTTTCAGTTGAAGTCAGTGTTCACTGGAAAGCTTTTCAGGTGGTCAAAATGATTTCTATAGCTGTAGCTCCACCTTTTCATAGTGTGATGCTCTGTGATTACATTACTTGCTTTTTTATTGTTCTTTTCCCCTAGAGTGGGACACATTTCCCTTGAGCTCTACTGCTTTATAAAATCTCTACCCAGAGGATTACACCTTTCTTTGCCCTGAGAATCTTGGCATTTATTTTTCTAAACTACAGACATTGCCCTTAAATAGAACTAGTGTTTTGTCTTTTAATATAAACAATTCTCAATGGTATGGTTGCTCTTTGAAAGTCAAGATTCCTTTGACTTAATGTTTATCAATGAATGATTCTCTTTAGCCAAAGTACCCATTTATAAATTCATTGGTACATCAACGTATCATAGGGAGAACATAATAATGATAGTTAAAATTCATGTGTTTCCCACTTTGTATTATAAATATTTTTTAATATTTAACATACTTATAACTTACTTCACCACTTAAAAAAAAAGCATGTGAAGTGAATATTCTCATTAGTTATGTTTCATTGAACTTACAATTAGCAAATTTAAATAACATCTCAAATTATAAAGAAGTAAATGTGTTGCTAGGACCACTCAACATGGGCTACTATAATCTAAAAACCCACATATTTACTTCTCTGTTCAAAAAGAAATCTTTTTAAAGAAACTTCACTTTTATTAAAGTAAGATTATGAATTCTTGAAGACCCTTCATAACTAGTTTTTTTTTGACATCTATTGGTTTTTAAGTTTGAAGATATTGCCATATTTTTGAAGTTTTTATAATGCAATAAATTATATTCCTAACGATGTATAACTTTAGTTATAGTGGTTTGATAGAAATTGTCCTATGTAGGCAATCATATAGTGAATTTACAAAAGCGGCTTCTAGTATTTGCTGTCTTATCTGCACCTGGTGGTTTTATTATACCTAATATAGTAGGTAGAAAAATCTTTTAATTATTAACCCATTTAAAAACATGTTCTTATTTATGTCCCCATAGCTCCTCTGAGCTAAAGGCACATGGATGGATCTTTATTAAATCTTTTAATGACTGGCGTGAATTAAATGCATATTAACATGTGGTGAACAGATTTATCTCTACTATTACTTTGACTTTAATTTCTGTTTTGCCTGATATTCATATAAACATTCTTTATTTTGGTTCATATTTTCCTATCTATATTTTTCATGTGTGTTTATAAACATGATATACAGCAGAATTTTGGTTACGCACACTAATAATTTTATTTTATTACAAGTTTTTTAACTGTAATTTTTGTGACTGCATCTTATTGGATTTGTTTTTGTCTTTAATGCTTTTCTTTTATTGACCCATGATGTATATGCTATACAACTCATCTTCCTTTTGTATATATCTCAGTGAATTTTAAGCAATTTCTAAACTCAGGAAAACAATATCTTCATTAATATGCAAAATATTCAAAGTTTCTCCATTGAATTTATTCTCACACATTTCCAAATTACTATTATTTTTACTTCTATTGCTATTTTAATACTTATTATCATTGATATCTATTCTTATATAAAGTTATGCCTCTTAGGAGTCATATATTTGCCTCTCTTTGTTGTCCTCTTTGCTTGAATTAATAGCTTTTGAGATTCAATTTTGTGTATCTTGTCCCTTCATTAGCTAGTATTCCATTACAAGAACATAAAATTATTTATTTGTTCATTATTCTTGAGATTTTTTTAATATTGCAGGACCCTGACCCAAAAAAGCAGTACTTTGCTCTCTAGGAAAATAGTTCAATGAAACGCTCTCAATGTGTTTGAACCAGGCAAGGCCTCATTAGAGAGACTCATGCAGGAAAAAGTCATGGCAGGAAAGGAGAATTTAGTTTGGTTCCTTGAAGGGAATTAGCAGATGTGGAGTTGAAGATCAATACCGTTGTTTGTTCTGGTTTGAACTAAGTCTAGGGAGGCACAGATGGCTTATATTCTAACTACATATGTGGGTTCTCTCCCTCCTCATAATAGTGTGAACATCATTAAGATCTAGAGTTGTATCAATCATGGTATCTTACAGTCAGTGTTGATGGACCCAGCTGCTTGGACATGAGTCATGGTCATTTCATGATTTAGTTCAGTCATTTAAACATATCTTGGGGCAACTCAACCTACTGACTTGCAATTTCTTTTATTTTGTCTGTCTCATTTATATTTCATTGCTATTTAGAATAATGCTGCTAGGAACATCCTTGATAAGAGTTTTAGGACATCTATTATTGCATTTGAGTAAGTAGCTGAATCAGGGCTAGTGGATATTTAATTTTATAAGAAACTATCTAATACTTTTCAAAAGCTATTTTATTACATTATGTTCCCATTAACATGGTATGATAGTGTAATTGTATCATATCTTTTCAAACATTTTTGATATTATCATCATCATCAATCAACATTCAGTTAGCTTATGTTAGCTCAGTTTGAATATATTATGTCCAATATTGTTGTTAGTGAAGTGGACCACTTGAATGCCCTCTGCATTCAGCTTGAAGCAGGGTACCTAGTAAATACTTGGGAAGCAAATCTTCACAAATTACTCAAACAATGCCAAAAATGATCTATACTATCCCTTTGTCATTGTTATCAAGTACTCCTAATTGACAAAAATTAAAACTAAAGACAAGAAAATAAAAGTAAACTCAACTCCAGATGATATTTCTGTAACTTTTCAAAATTGGTCATAAATATTAAGAGGATATTTTTAAAAATTTAACTGAAATATACAATGAAAATATTGTTCCAGAAATATTTATTTTCAGTTGCAGAATATAGTTACAAAGACAGACATCAACTCCCTCTAACTGAAAATCATAATTATAAAATACATATTTTACAGAGAGGAAACCAAGGATCAGAGTTTGTCCAACAAATAAATGTAACTGATAAGTGTCTGAGAATAATATTTAATCTTTAAAAGTAATGTGTTATATTTTATAATTGTGTCTATATATATATTTGAGTTAGAATAACTTATGCACTGAATTTCAGGATGTGGATTGCTCAATTCTCCTACTCCTCTCCAAGAAAATTCCTTGGTTTTCTTAACTTTCTTTCTGTGAACAGGGTATATAACCTCCTTTTCTTCTTCCAGTTGCAGTGAATTTTTACCAGTGTCAATATGATGATGGTGGTTGTTGTCAGCCCACCTACAGAGGAATGTTCTTGTTCTGTTAGGGAGTTAGGGTTAGTTTTTCCTTTGCAGTAGCTGCTCTTTCCTATAACATGAAAGGGAATATCCTCTTATTTGAATATTTTCTTAATGCCCAGTGGAATTTATGGAGAAAAAACAACAACAAAAGACTCAGATTTCTCATTTTCTGTACAATTCACTTTACACTTTGCACTCTCTTCCCAGTACATGATGGCCCTCCACCAAAATCTCAGTCTCCTTTGATGACTTATTATCAGCATCTTCTTGCCTCTTGAATATAAATAAATTGGTGTGCAAGTCAAGTCTTCCCAGATTTTGGTGACTGGCTGCCCATTGATTTTGAACCAGTAACCAGTAATTTGCCTAAGGTCAAATTACCTAAGGTCAAATTAAAAAAAAATATATTGAGGCATGTTTTGTCTCCGTTTATGGGCAATTTTCAGTGAGACTCTGCAGGTTTAGACCTAAGTGAAGAACAGAATTCCTCCTAAATTTCAAGCTCTTGATTTGTTTTTTTAAAAATCAACTTTGTTGAGATATAATGAATCTACATTTTGCTGTATATACATTATGTGTACATTTTTATGAGTTTTAGAGAACTTGTATGATGATATAAATGTCATATTAGAACATGGGGCAAATATTCCTGTGGATCTTCCCAAATAATACAACCTAGCCCTAAGAAACCACTGATGAGCTTTCTGCTCTTGTAGATTCAGTCTGTCATTCTTAAGATAAAATTGGAACTACACAGTAACCTCTTAGATCTGGATTTTTTCTTTTTTCCCCTTCTATTTATTTATTTTTTTTAATTAGCAAAGTGCCATGGCTTTACATAGTTGTCAGTGTTATGAGAGAATAGAATATGCTTCATCCCCCTGTGCATGGTCATCTACCATCCCAAACACTAAAGCACACATAGTCCTCCACCATAGTCCACTTTACTCTCCTGCCACCTCCTAGCACACATCCTATTTCTGTTATCAACCTGAATGCCTCAGATTATTCTCATCATAACTACTTTTGAGTGTTTTTAATTTTCTCCGAAGGATTCATGTGTTATTGCTTATGTTCTGAATTTAAGCAGTATGTTCAGGGAGTTAATATTATTACATGTCTATTGAAGATCTTATATTAGGTCTGGGTAATGATTAAGGAGAAATGCATTATAGAAACATTTAAAGAAAATACATTTAACTGAATCTTTGTATAAAATTGGAAAGCTGGACAAAGTAATCACCTTTATTTACTGTTAATTTTATGTTCACAAAGAGCCGTTTCCTAATGATGCAAAGAATTAACATTTCAGTGAAATACAGGGTATTTGGTTCCTTTTCTTAATTTTGCTGATACTCAAACTTGCTAAAGTGTTCTTATTTCTGCTTTCTTATTTGTAAAAAAAAATTGAATGAATGGAGACATAATGTTTTGTGGTTGGAAGCCCAGCTTTATCAAGACTATGTACCATGAATTTTACGCTTTTTTGAAATATCATTGTACTAAAAAGTTTGTTCATTTATTCAATCATTGAATTGACATAATAAATTTACTAAGTTCTTTTTTAGCAGGTGTCCTTCAGGCCACAGTAAATTCAGAAGTCACTAAGACAGAAAATCCTATCAGACTGGTAAAACTTTCATTATATTATAAAGAATGATCAAACCAAAGACAAATAAACAAGCAGTTTTCTTTTAAAAGGGTTTAGTGCAATTAATAAAATAGAATTAACATCTAGTATTGCTATATTAATCACAAAAGGAGCTTTGTGATTTTTGAGGTGAGGTTAAAAAAACAACAATGAATTGACTATCTCTTACAGAGAATTGAGAATAGATAGATGATTATGATGATAGATGATAGATAGATAGATACATAGATACATAGATACATAGATACATAATAGATGATAGATATGATAGATAGACCCTTTATATTTTATCACACATATAAACATATATGTGTAATGAAATGTAAAGAATAGTAAGTTATCAACCACAAATGATCAGCAAATAACTTGAAATGGGAAATACTTTCTTTCCACTCAAAGTAATTTAAAACTTCTCAATGTCATCATTCATATTACTTCTGCAATATATTATAAGGTAGTATCATCTACAGGATGCACTTTTATCTTCACATAATTTTTATGTGATATTCATAAAATAAGGCAAATTAGACTCAGCTTCTGTGCAATTAGAAAATCTAAAATGTTCCAATCAATCAAAGCACTTGATTGCTCTTTATCACACGAAGGGAAAGAGATGTAGCTTCATGGTCCATTGCTAATGTGTTGTTCCACTGTTGTGGTTAATAGCATGAGTTTCTTCTACATCTAATTTAAGGCTTCTGAATTAAATAGATTAAAAGATTAGTGGGAGCTCAATGATGTATTAGTGTGTGTGCAACCAATTATGTCTCTTTTTAACTTAGTTTTATCACAGTTTGTATTAAAAAACTTTCTTAGTTTGGTTTGGGGAGGTCAATCTGCACTCACCTTTTTCATAGCAGAACAAAATTATTTTATGAGATTGCAGCTTTCTTCTGGTATCTTTGATTTCCTGAATTGGCTATAAATAGCAGCGTACATTAGCTAAAACAAATAAACATGCATATAGACAAGCTTTATTTGTGGAGATTGGAGTTTTAAATTCTAGCTTTATATATGTACTCAATGAATTAAGCTTTTCTAGTCATTTTATTTTCCTATTTAATTTACATATTATCTATTACAATTAACAAAATATATTACTCCACTCGTCATTACCTCTAGGAAATCAATATAATTTAAACTATTTCCAGCCTCTAAGCATTTTGCTAGTCAAAAGTTGAAGGAATTTGTCACAGGAAACTATATGGTCTTAGGATACAGGTAATTTTTTTTCCATATCTGACTCAGAATGTGTGTATCACATAAATTTCAATAAATTTTAGCACGAAATAAATTCTCATGTTTTTCCTATCCCATTACAATAATTAGAACCACATTACTGTAGGGGCCATGTGGTAAAGGTGTAGGAAACTCGCATCTACAAACAATTTTCCAAAGAGTTTGACATTCCACCGAGGTTTGGTCCAATTCCTTGGCATTCTAGGCCATCAAAATCTATTTTTAATCTTTATCAATCTAGAGTCAATTAGTTTTAAGTGAAAGAAATATAGAGAAATCATTTGCAGATAAATCCATTAAAAGTCATCTTTCTGAGGTAGTTTGTCTCTACAATCAGTCTTATAGACCTGTGTCCCATGGATCTGACTTGTTTGTTGTTCCGGAACACTTCTTTGTTTTTCATCTCTCTATTCATGTGCAACTGCTGTTGAGTTGCTGATTTAGTTGCTTCTGGTGAGGGTTGACTGGATTTAGAGATGATCAGAGGGAATGACTCCTACCACCCACAACTCTCCACCTAACCCCACAGCCCCAGTCCTGCCCGCCAGCCTGAGCATCCAGTGGGTTGGTGCCTCAGTTCCTGGCAACTTGGCTGAACAGGGCATGTGGGCGGGATTACCCCTGCCTTTCCTGGCCACCACTGAGATCCATTAAGATGGGAATTTACTGTTCAGAAATGCTTTCAGCGTGATCAAAGGACCCTCCCACTTTAGGGGATGAGGAAAATCTCAGAGGGACAGTAGCCACATAATGAACCAGACCAACCATCTGCCAGGGCCTATCTTGATTTAAAAAAAAAAAAATGGGTGCACAAACTTTGGCTGGGAGAAACACTCCCAATGTCAACAATGAGAACTATGAAACAAAAAAGGTTCACAATATGACAGAAGATGAGTCGGAACAGCCAATCAGAAAGGAGGAGGCACTGAAAGAACACAGTCATGTATGTGTGAACTGGTGGCCAGCAGCAAAAAAACACTTGGAAAACTAAACACAGGCCACTGTGTCCCAGGAAACTATGTCCACACTGGACAAAAGGAAATTGCTATAAGAAAGAAGAGGAAGAACCCAAGGGACTAAAAATTAAACATTAAAAGGCAGTGAAAGAAGAGATAGAGAAACCAGGAGGATGGGGTATGGGAAGGGAAGGAACACCCAAAAGGCAATGTAAACAAAAATTACTAAATAAAAATGCATATTATTAAAAAAAAAAGTGTCATCTTTCTTTAAAGGCCAATGAATGCATGTGATACATGTGCATATGTGGGGCTGGGGTTGGTTCAAATGGTCTGACCTTACAATACTGCTTATAATTAAGTGAGCACTCTTATTTTTAAATTAATATCATAGCACAGCATTTTAATGTCTGCAATTCTATCCTACAATGATTCTTTCCTTATAACATATTACAAAGGAATTATTAGATGCCAAGCTGTGTGGTTTTAGAACTTGTCATAGTCAAAGCACAGAGGTAGCACTTCTTTTGTAAACTTCAGTTACTTGCTTTGATCTCTGAAATTCTAAGCATTTTTGGTCTAAAATATATTAAAGAATTTTTTAACTCAGGAATTTAGAAAAAAAATAAGTCATTTGAGAAGACCAAAATAATTGTAATAAAAATGAAACAGAGTTGCTTACTGAATATGTTGTTCATAGTCATATTAATTAAGGACAAATAAGTTTGAGTGGACAAACTGGACAAATAAGTTTGACTCATTTACTCACATAATTTTTTTCTTTCAAGATCTTGGTTTTTCAATCATCAATACATAGAACTAGTACTTGGTAGGTTTAGATCATAGACTATTAGTTTCTTTTATTGTTCTCTTTTGAATTCATTGTTATACTCAGAAATTCTCAGCTTCTTTTGAAGGTCTTTCATCTCTACTAAAGCAAATGCTAATATTTCATCAGGTGCTTTTTTTCAATACTCTTGTGTTCTTGATTCTTACACATCCATATTTTGATTTTATATATTTGTTAATGACATCTTCATATATACTAATCACTCTCAAGACTGTCTTCAGATCAGAATATTCTCTTGCACTTCAAATCTTTTATATATTTCAAGAATATTATCAGAATGAAAGTTATTTTATGTTAATGCATGTAATAAAGATGGGAATAAATAGGATCATCACTTGTGTTTTTTTCCGAAAGATCTGTTCTTTGTAATGCTGGGAGAAACTTTCCTCAATGTGTACCAAAGTATTCACAGAGCATTACTACAGAACATCTTTCAGATATTTTCAGATTTTACCTGCAACTGAGCACATTGACATTAATAAAATCATGTAATATAGTCTTATGAAAAAATAATTCAGCTCTAAGTGTGTACTCTTAGTTTTAATTATATAATGTCTTTATTATTGTATACTTGCAAATTAGATATCTATTATAATATTACTCTGCAGATTTAGGTAATGAATCATAACTATGCTTCCACACTACTGGTTAATTTTGTATGAATTTACTGTTCTATTTCCACTCCACATACCTATAATGTTTCCTTGTTCTTTTTTATTTACATTTGGATCCATCTTCTACTCTGAAGCAATGAGCAAATTTTAGACATGGACACTATCTGATTAATTTATATAATCATGACATATAGCCGAAAGTCTAAAAACATACATGAAGTTTGATGATTTGTGTTAATGAAATGACTGAACTATCCAGTGAATATTTATTGGATAATTTTTTATGCTTATCTCTGAATTAGGTGCTATGGATACAACATTGAAGAAAAAGAAAGTTTTCTCTCTTGTGAATCTTATACTCTCATATTCAAAGAACATAGAGGAAAGATGACAAATCTGTATAAAAGAAGTTTTATTACTGCTACATTTCATTGTTTGTAAACTATAGCTATTCTCAGAATAACATTTTTATTACTTAACCTGGGCTGTTCACTGTCAATTCTTTACATTGTTTTCCATTCGGGATCTTCCTTTGGTTACTTTTTCAGTAGAAATTCTCTTAGGCCTTCAAAACTAGGGTCACCAAGGTGTGCATGGTGGGCACCAATAATCCCATTTACCTGGGAGGCTGAGACCAGGGATCACTTGAGTCTGCAGGTTCAAGACAACCTCGAAAAACATAGTGAGATCTAGTCTCTAAAAAATAAAATTAAAAAAAAAACAAAAAACAAAAAACTAGGATCACCACTTAGTGTTGCAGACATTACACATTTCACTTTCACAAAGGAAGCAGAGATCTTAATAAAATGTCTTCAAAGGTGGTTCCCTCCTTCATTACTCAGAAGATAATCTAAAATTAGTCAAGTTGGTCACTGGACTCAGGGATTCTATAACTTCAAACAAAGCAAGATTAACTCTTAGACATGGAAGATCAATGTTGAACATAATAAAAGCAACAATAAGGATATCCATCTCCAAGAAATGAAAGGTAAGTGCAGAGAAATACCTAGAGACTGCGTCAGGGATATGATCTGACTCTGCAAACTAGTACTTCCATGTTTGACTGGAGGTTCTGGGGAAGGAATAGCTGATTTGTGTGGAGGTGTACCCTCAACTGAGGCGGATACATGCAGAGGTGTTGAGATGTGTCAGATGGGCTAGTTCGCCAATGAAGAGTACAAGACACAAAGCTGTACTTCCATTCTCCAGTCTATTGACCTGTCTTTTTAAAGCAGTTCTGAAAGTATGATCCACAGACTGTAAAGGGTTCTTGAAATTCAGTATATCACAACATAAGTTACCCATACCAGTGGCAGGACTCCCATGAGGCTTCTCCTCACCTCTGACTAAGCAGTTCTGGAGCTGACACAGACTTCTAGGTCTGCAACATGGAATGTACTGAAACACCAAGATAAGAAAAGTTAAAATACAAAAACAAAAAACAAAAACATGAAAACATAGGGACCATCTGCCATAAAGTAGAAGTCTTGCACACTAAGAAAATTACAAAAATAGAAATGTACAGATGGAAATGTCATATAAGAGGCTTCTTTAGTCCCCAGGGAATATTTTACCGTAGAGAACAAATTTCCAGCATATAATGGAGAGGGAGGTCTCTATTGCATGGGAGGTCTTTTTTAGTTTTTTTCTTAGGTGACATAAATCTTAGCATTGCAATAAGAAAGTTCAAAGAAATGGAAAAAAAAAAACAGAAAGGCTAAAAAAAGATGTATAAGATAACTAGGAAAATCACACAATTATCCTGAGGAATTAATGAAGAGAATATAGAAACTGAAACTTAAATAAAATAATGAAGATTTAGAACATAAAAAGAGCAATAGAAGAGATTTAAAAATCTGGAGAAAGTTATAGAAGTAGAATAAAGCAAAAGGAGTATCAGTCTGGTAACAAAAATCCTCGAAGATCCTGATAGAAGAAAAAAAAATACAAAGAAGTAGAGGATGAAAACATCAAAAATCATAGAACTCCATGGAGAGCAAATAAAATAAAAAATGAGTATTACAGAAGAGAAAGGGAGAAGTAACAGAAAACTTATAAAAAAATAATTGAAGAAAACTTGTCAATCCTAGAGAAAAAATAATGGATACAACTCTGAAAAACTAAAGGAATACCTGATTGCCTAAATAAATAAGACCAACACAAGATTTCAAGACAGAGAAAGAAAATTTTATGGGGGGTGTATGCAAACAAATTACAAAGGTTTATGTCTGACTTAGCTAGTGAAACACTACAGTTAAGGAGAGACTGGAATTAGCATTTAAAAACACAAGTAAAAATACCAGTAAATAATAAGAGACTGCAAGATTCTTTGTCAGCTATAGAAAGGAGATAAAGGCCTTTTAGAAAAGCAGAAGCTGAAGAAATTTGCAAATGCTCAATCTTTCCAATAAGAAATTTTGAAAAATCTTGTATTTAAATCAAAGGAAGAGGACCCACAAAATAAATGAGCAAGACAATAAATAGAACCAGAAACCTGAGGACAAAGTGGCAATAACACACCCTCGTATACCAATAATCATCCTTATGTAACAGACTGGATCACCAATCAAAAATCACAGGATTGAGTCAGAAGACAAATCATACCTTTCTGCAACTCACATGAGTGACAAAGATATATATATATATATATATATATATATATAATATATATATATATATATATAAAGTGAATGAACTAGAAAATAATCCTACATGCAATTCTAAAGAGAATCAAAGACAGCTATTCTTATATCAGAAAAAAAAGATTTCCAGTTAAAAATTATAAAAAGAAACAGGAATGGACACTGTTTGATGATTAATAAAGTAATGCATTAAGAAGATAGATTATTCATTAATATTCACCAAAAGAAGTTACATCAAAATATGCAAGGCAATTATTATCAAATATGCAGATATCAGCAGCAATACAATGGTGACGTGGTGACTTCAAAACCTTTTGCTCACCAATGGACAGATAAAACATGTAGAAAATCAGCAAAGATATAATAACCTTAAACAAACAAGTAAACCATATATGATTAATAAATGATTCTTTAGGCAATACACTCCCCCAGAAAACTGAAAACATGATTTTCTCATGTTCAAATGGAACATTTCCAGAATAGACAATATGTTGACTCATAAAACAAGTATTAATGACATTGAAATTATAGCAGACATCTCCTTTGCTCACAATAGTATCAAGCTAGAAATCAATAATTTATAAAAAGAAAGAACAAAATACTTCTAATATGTGGAAATTGAACAACACAACACTAAATGACTATTTGGTAATGATGAAATCAAAGAAGAATTAAAAAAAAAACTTAAGACACATGAAAAAGGGGACATGATCTGCATGAATTCATGGAACTCAGCAGTACTAAGCAGGAATATATAGCAATAAGGGACAATACTAAGAAACAAGAAAGAGCTAAAATAAATAATCTTATCTCTTACCTTAAAGATTAGAAAAAAATCAAAAAAACAAAATTGAAATTCAGTAGATGAAAATAAATAATAAAAAATATAGTAAAATAAATGAATAAAATGAAACAGTCATTCAAAAAGATAAATGAATGAAAATCGGAGGGGGGGGTTGAAAAAAATAAACAAAACAGACAAACATCTACCTAGGTCCACAAAGAAAGCAGGTGAAAATTCAAATAAATTAAATCAAAAACGAAAGAGAAGTTATAAGACAGCTCAGAAATTCAGAAAATCGTAAGAAATTGCTATGAACATTTATGAGCTAGTAACTTGAATATCCTAAAAAAATCTAACATTCTTAGAGATATATAACTATCCAACACTAGCTCAGGAAGAAATAAAAAACCTTAACAAACCAATTACAAAGAAGGAAATTGAAACAGTATCAAAAGTCTCCAAAATACAAAATCCTAAAATGAGGCAGTTTCACTAGTGAATGCTAACAAACTGTCAAAGATGAATTAATGTCAACCCACAAACTCCTCTAACTATATTAGGAAGAGGTATACTTCCAAACACATTTTATGGGCTTAAGATTACCCTGATAAAATGGACAATGCACCCCAAAAGAAAATTACAAACCAGTTTCCCTGATGAACACAATTGCAAAAATCCTTAATAAAATCTTATCAGACACAATTCAACAATGTAGATATATTAAAATAAAGATAGTCTTTCCATTTGTGATAATATGGATGAAGCTGGGGGGAAATGTTAAGTGAAATAAGTCAGAAGGCAAAAGACTAATATTGTTCCATGATGATTATAGCTGGAATATAGAGGGGAAATGATAAAACCAACCCAATAAGTGTCCCAGTAATCTAATTGCATAATTAAAAATACCTGAAGAGACTAGAGAGGCAGGAGATCCAAGTGGGTGGGGGGTGGGAGTGGACAATGGACTATAGTGGAATATCAAGGCTGCTTTGTTGGTGTGGCATGGCAACATACACTTGAACTGTTGGATCCTCTACTCTGCATCAGATGGAGTGTCAGAAACTAGTATTTCTTCAATAACAACACACACACACATATTCATTTTAAGTACCTGGGTCATGATTGTCATCCTGACATTGTGTTAAGTCATCACACAAACTCATTAACCTGAAAGATGGAATCACTTGAGTGGGAAAAAAATCCAAATTTTAAGTACCTAACTCTCCAGGATCTGATAGGTATACAGGAAGTGAACTTGATGTGTGATGCTTTTAGTTATCTCCTACTCCCACAATCCCACCTATTCTTTCACCCTTCAATTTCAATCACCCATCTTCTAATTTGTGTATGTTTGGAAGCCAGTGCTTTAAACCACTGATGATTGTTTCTATTAGGACTTCCTTGAAAAGCACAATTGTAATTATGTCTATATTTTGGAATGTTCACTCTATTTGTAGCCTAAATTGGAACCTCAAATGTGAATTTAAATTAGCCTAATTGTCCATACATCTACCAAGACAGAATATTCAGAATCATCTGAATGCTTTTGTGTTCCAGGATTCATATGTAGTTATCAAGTTATTGGATTTAGTCACTATATATTTCAAATATCTCTGTTTCATTTCTCACAGTCTGTGCCCTAATTCTGAAACTTGTCTCTCTAGAACTCTTCCAATTATGTCTTAACAGTTCTCTCTGCTGTATTCCCTTGTGTCCTAATTTAATACACATAATTCCTCATGAGTGAGTTATCTTTTAAACAAATCCATTCACCATTCCCAAGCTTAGAAATATTGATCAGCTTCCCACTGCACACAGCACTAACTCTAAACTCTATGACATTCAATTTAAGGCATTCACAATCTAATTAAATCTATGTTTCTATTGTGTCTCTAAATACTATATTTACCTGTTATTTTGCTCATTTCAGCTATCAGCTTTTCTCTAATCATTGTGCATTCTCTTCATTCTATATTTATGCTAGAATGCCATTTTATCACATTTTCCCAATGAATCAGGGACAATAAAACTATGTGCTTTTCCTTAGATTTTTTTGGAGATGGAATCACATAGAACTTGACAGAAAGTGTAAATGCTCATAATTTAACAGTTAAGGAATTATGTATGTATACAAAATTATAACATCTATTCTAATCTTTTGCAATGTTATTATTTTCTCATACATAAATATAAGTACACAATTCAGTAAAGACTTTATGTAAACCTGGATAAATATAACTTGACTGGGAAAAACGAAATGATTCATTTTAGTGTTTCTCAAATGTAATCAAGTAAATTTGGAAATCAGACATGAACTAGCAGCCATTATACTCTGAAATTCTACTTGACATCATGTGCAATGTGGGGTAAGCACAGTTTGTTTGACATTTTTCAAGTAAGTCTCAATATTCTTTCCTGCTCCAGGTAAACCAACACAAGATATTTATAAACCAGCAGAGTTGACCAATTGACAGTGATTCAACAGATTTCCACAATCCACACCATTGTCCCACTTGTTAGTTTACTGTTTGATGACTCCTCTTTGAAATTATAACTTCACATTCTGGAACTTTAATTCTACAAATTTTATTCCTTGTCTTATATTCATATTGACTGTGTCTCTGGAAGGGAAGGAAAGGGGAGGAGAGAGAAAAAGAATGAGAAAGAAAGCAAGAAGAAGATGGGATATTGGGGAACCATGTAACAAATACACACACACACACGCGCACACACACGCACACACACACAAAAGCAGTAACTGTATATCTCTCAGAAAATATCAACAAACATCAGTTCAAAGGTAGCTTCTTAATCTATTCATGATTCTTAGGACTTGCTTTTCATGTTATGCAATCTGCCTTCTGATCATTTAGGGGTCTTCTAGAGACTACAGAAAAGGTAATTACTCTAGTTGAGATGATTATGATTATCAAAGAAACACAATTGTTATGGGACACTCAGAGAAGGCATGAACCAATGTGATACTCAGTGCGCCTTCTTATACCACACTGTTCACTGATTGCAAGACTGTTCAGTGTTTGCAACCAACTTTTGTTTCATATTTGTTTCCCTCCTATTTTCACACAATTTGATTTCAAGTGTGTTGTGGCTATTATGCCTACAATTACCTGGATTACAAGAATTTGTGATAGCATCATAATACCAATACAAAATTTGACCTCTAGTCCAGAGCTACTAGAGACTGAGTTGTATGAATGATCTGATTAGATTTTGGGTTTTGTCTCATTGGATGAATGTGGCTTCAGTTATACATAAAAATAGGTCAACTGCATTATATAACAGTGAGTTTTCCTCCTACAGTCTGAATGTGGATATAAACAAATTCATCTCTATGTCTTGATGAGGTAGAAGAATGAATTGTAGGTTATATTTGTTATTCATTTCATGCACCTTTGCTTCCATCCCCAGCTTAACATGAGATGAATCCATCATCTTGTGCATGTAAGGAAGTCAGGAAGAGAGATTTTTTTTTTTTTAAATAAATCCTGGTAACTTGAACAGAAGCATACAAATCTGATTTTACTAACAGGTATTTATACCAGTGACATTTGAAAATTTGATTTACACTGGCCTGCCAAGATGGCTGAACCCAGTTTTTGCAGCAGTGTCCGTAGCCTCTGTAGTGATTTGATCAGCAGAGAAGGATCCTATCCAGACTCTCCTGCTATACTAGTTGTGGTTTCTACTTTCCACTTAGCATAGTTTACTGTCTTTATTTCAAGGATTTAGTTTTCAGTTTTACTAAACCTTTTTTAAGCTAGCTTCTGTTTCCCAAGATGTCTTTCTGTTTGTGTAACCTTAAATCAGTGCCTGCTTCTTGTGAGAGTTTTGCAATATTTTTTATTTGCAACTCTTAATGTGTGGGGGCTTCTTTATTTTGGAGGAATTTACTTTGAAAGTTGCCAGTAATTATTAGTAGAAAAATTTCGAGTTTTGCGGTTTCAAACATTGTGGCTAATGATGTTTAGTCAAATATATGGGTCATCTACTTACCGGTGTCACTATTGAACACTGTGGAACATGCTACACAGTTGGCACTTCAAATAAAACACACACATGAAGATCTATTTTTTACTGTTAACAACTTTATTATGTTAAAGCAAAATAGCACTAATATTTATGAATAAAGAAAACGATCACATAAAAATTAAGGTAAAATTTTTGTTAACATGTCTTTAAGGGCAATATTATCACATAGCTTTTACATATTTTAAAAATTAACATGTAAATTGAAGTTCTATTCCCTACATATCAAAGTGTATATGCATAAGCATGCATATATACAATATACATAAATATATGTATTTATATGTAAAATATATGTCTATATGAGTTACATATAGCAGTATACTGTTTACACCTTCTGAATGCAAATAACACAGTATATATTGTTTCAAGAAAGAGGAAAACTAAAAAATTAGTGTAGTGTAAATACCACACAGCAGGTGATGGGAAATGAAAGTGGATACAACAGATGTTCACATGTGAATAAAAACTCTTTCATCTGAGTGCATCATGGGCAAGATAAGATTTGGAGAGAGTTCTGAGATCATGAAGGGATTTTGATAAACAGAAGAGTGAAGAAGGTAATGGTGAAAATGGGAAAGTATAAAACAATACACTTCAGATAAACACTCATTATAAGACAACATGAAGTTCAATAGGATCCTGTTTTTTCTCCTTCATAATTCATGATTCTGATTGATTAGATGACAGTGGCAGTTTCAGTAACTATCTTTAAGAAATAGTAACTACTGTGTACTTGCTGTCAATCAATACTATGAAAAATGCTTTGTACCTTAAAAATATCATACAATCATGAAATGGGAATTAATTTAATCACCTGCACTTTAAAGATAAGAAAACTGAGAGTTGCTCCATAAAGTTACAGTCCCACCGAGGCTCCTTGTTGGGCGTCCCAGTCGGAATTGCTCTCTCCTGGTACATCAGTCCATCTCTGGCTCATTACTCCATCCCAGGCTGCATCCTTTTGGTTTCCTTTTGGGTCTAAGGTATATAAAGTCAAGATCCATTTTTAAAAAGAAGGCAGCAACCATAGTTTAGCCATTAAATAATCTTAATGATGATATTTGTTGCCAGCAATCATGTTTGTTGAAGCATTTTCATCATTGTTTAATATAGAAACATTAGTAAATATCAAGAGGCTGTGATTATAGTTACAATGTTTTCTCAAATTAATAGTTCATGCCCACTCAGACTCCCGGTTCAGCCATACTGCTGGGCCCTGAGCTCCCAGCCATCCAGCCTATCGCGCTCCTTTTAAAGGGATTCGGGCAGGGTGGCGGGGAGTGGTTGGGGTCGCCCCCCAGTCACCATACCACGAGGTAGTTGGGGAAAGCGGGAATAACCCCACCCACAGGCCCAGTTCAGCCGTGCTGCTGGGCACTGAGACCCCCCCTGCCCGAAGTGCAGGCTAACAGGAGGAGGGTGGTTTGGCGGGGGTAGTGGGTAGTAGGGATCATTCGCTCTGGTCTTCTCCAAATCCAGTCAGCTCTCACCAGAAGCAACTAAATCAGTGATTCAACAGCAGTTGCACACGAATACAGAGGTGAAAAACAAAGTATACCGGAACAATGAACATGTCAGATCCATGGGACACAGCATTATAAGACTGATTACAGAGATGTACTACCTCAGAAATACAATGACTATGATCTACAACGAAGGGAATGGAATTTCCCATTTAGAGATGCCTCCGGCATGATCAAAGGACCCTCGCACTTTAAGGGGTGAGGAAAGCCACAGAGACAGGCAGTGGCTCCACAAGGAACCAGACCAACCATATGCCAGATCTATCTTGATCAAAAAAAAAATGAGTGCACAAACTTTAACCGGTAGATACAATCCCAATGCCAGCAACGAGATCTACAAAACAAAGAAGGAGCAAAATATGACAGAAGATGGGCTGGAGCAGCTAATCAGAAAGAAGGAGGAGGCACTGAAAGAACACAATAGCAAAAAGACACTTGGAAAACTAAGCACAGGACACTGTATCCCAGGAAACCACATCCTCACTGGACAAAAGAACATTGCTACATGAAAGAAAAGGAAGAACCCAAGAAACTAAAAATTAAGCAATAAAAGGCAGTGAAAGAAGAGATGGAGAGATCAGAGGGGTGGGTTGGGGAGGAGGGAGGAACATCCAAAAGGTAAATGTAAACAAAACTTATTCAATAAAAGTATGTTATTTAAAAATAATAATAATAAGAGTTCATGATTTTAAAGGAAAATACTTTATACATGTTTTTCTCTTTGAAAAATAGTATTTCGGTCTACAAATATAACTCCCTCTAAGTTTTCCTTAATGTGAATGTCAAAGAAAATATCAGGCCCTTTGTTCCCTTACCACATAGGAATTGTTTTGAAATCTTTGTTTTTTCTATCCCACTAATGCTTAAAGCTCTCTTCCTTCATCGGCAGTACATACTGCACAAGAACATTTCATATGTTTTTCATTTACTCTTTCATTTATTCTATTTACCAATGTAAAGACTTTAAACTTCCTGGTGTTGTCTCAGAGATGGTGGGGGAAATGTTGAAGTGACTTCACTGGGGTGTGTGATGCATTCTCCCTCAGAAAACTTGGCCTGTGAACATATACATTCAGATGAAGTCTTGATGAGTGATTTTTCCAGACAAAGAATGGTCTCAAAGTGTCATTTGATGAAAACCTTTCAGGGCAGGAATCCACCCTACCCAAAGAGAGGTAGAAGACATAGACTATGCAGAGATGGATGATCAAAAGCACAAAGGTAATTCTGACTTTGTCTTTTACTTTGTTGAATTGCAACATCATCAACATTTTAAAAACAAGAAAGCCTGTGTGTATTTGAGGATGGTTGCAGCCTCTCTGCTTACAAAAACTACCAGTACTTACAGAACCTAGCTAAAAAAAGCTTGTCTGAATTTGAAATCTAGGATTTGGAAAACATGTAGTCACTCATACCCCACCTTCTTTTCTGAATACACTAAATGACTTCTTCCTAAAGTGCATCTTCTATGTGGAGTTTTTGAACTGAAGTCAGAAGAAAAGACAAGCACTGGTTTCTGCTTTTGATTTTTACTTTCAAATGCTTATTCCTATTTTGACCCATGTCCTTTACTTTGTAGTAAGCCCTAGTAAGAACCAGAGCATGGGAGCTAAAATTGAAATTGCACTAGTAAAGTCACCGGGACCTGAAAGCTTGACAGGGATATTGGTGTTTGGTGACATTAGCTTTGGGCTTATCTGTCTGTTCCCTTTCATGCATTTTTGAAAATATTCAGTATTTTTTGACACTTTCTTTTGAAAATTTCTCACTTGCTCTTTCTACTTTCTTACTTCATCCCCCAAGTATTAACATATGGCTCTACCATATTACATTTATTCTTGGATATGAAGATTACTTTGGAAGTATTTTGCCAATGCTAAATATTAATAGAAGTGTCCTTTAGCATTGTCTTTTAGCGTGCCATTGTATGTAGCTGTTCTAAGGTGTACTTCTGATTATATGCAGCCATTTTTTAAAAAAAATTTCTTCTAGACAAGGGCAGATTTTCTTTTAAATCCTACTTGCTGTGCAAGCATGACTAAAGATTGAATGGATAGGAATGCACTGAAGCAGTCCAAATTCATCCTTTGACCTCTGAGCTCAACTGGCTGTCATGTACAAATTTGATTTTTGCTAGAAAGATCCATTTTTCCATCCCTCAAAGGAAAAAATGAATGAGACTGAATGTGTTGGGAAATTATTCTTTGAATGATTTTTCACAAGTAATGTATCACAAATCTGGGTTTTCTTTTTAATACATTTTGTTTGGGGGCAGTTTGGGAGTGAGGGCAAATCAGAAAACTTTCCTGTTTTAAAAAAAGCAAGAAAGCAAACAAACACACACATACCAAATAGTCCAGTCATATGGGCAATGTGGTACATGTGAAGTATCTTCAACGGAATTATAAGTACAATAAAATCTTACAGAACTGCCTATGCTTTTTAATAACTGGGCATCTGTTTTATCTACTTGCTCCTTTTTACCTCAATTGTGTATGAGCATTCATAAATGGTGTTTAATCATCTTGTAAAATTTCTCTCCCTGCTCACAAAAATATGCCTATAAAAGGAGTGACTCACTCATCAGAAGGTACTGAAAAAAAGTGGAAAAAATCATTTAACTCTTTGAGGGTCAACTTTCCCACTTATTAAATTAGGGCAACTTTCCCACTTATTAAATTAAATTTCCCACTTATTAACTACCTCCCAGGATAATTGAGAGTGTTCTGTCACATGGTGTCTATGACGAAAATCCTTATCTGGCACATCGCAGGTGTTCACATGACAATGGAATCAGCTAATGAAAAGGCAAGACATAGAAGTAACAATGTGAGAATGATAACAAATGAACCAATGAACCGTGCTAAGAGAAGCGTGAAAAAAGCTGAATGACTGAAGAGGGAGTATCAGTCACCTCAAAATATGGGCCGTAGTGAGCAGAAACCATTTCCTCTTGTGGTTCAGGGAATCACTGCAAACTGCCTAAACCAATTCTCACATCTTAATTGAGTTGCTAGTGAAAACTGGATTTTAGGATTTTCAACATAATTGTGAATCCTTACTCTCTTATCTTTTGAACTTAATTGAACTGATCTTGGAGATGCCTGCATAATGTCAGGTCAACAGCTCAACTCAGCTTAAACATTGATAAACACAGAGATGTGGGGGAGAAATAAATGAGAGTTGCTTATAGATGCTTGAAAAAATAAGTTCAATAAGAGCACCCAGCTTACTAAAGGTGTGTATTGGTACAGTATACATTTATTCTTATTTATTAATTAACTTTTTCTTAGTAGCAGAGACCCCTGAATTGCTATATTTATAACAGTATTTAATTGCAGAAACACACACCCACTATTGATGGGTTTCAGTCTCTTTCACTGAGTTCTAACTCCCACACCCAAGTCAAATGATCATATAATGACAGGGAGAAAAGCCCTAGAAACAGAGCCAGTGAATGATGTAGATTCAATGTAGAAATAATGCTGTTGGGTACAACTGTTTAAATTACATTGGCCAAAACAATGTCATGCGGGACTAAGCCATGTACTTCTGCCACAAGAGTAAGTCATGTGTGAATGGAAAGTGGAGTAAGATAATCCTAGAGATGAGGGCATGAACAATCAGGAGCAAAAATGCAACAGTATATACATAAATTTCTTAATCATTGCAGTGCGCCAGTTGCATTCCAGAAGAGTCATGCCAGAGGAGATAAAGGAAAACCTCTCTGTTAATGGCGCCTAAGAAAACTTAGGGACTAACTGGAATGGCCTTATGATGTAGCAGATGGCATGCCTGGCTTTTCTTTATCAATGTTAGCCCTTTCAAGGATTAGAGACCACCCCTACACTACCCCTTTCTCAATTACTCTTTGCTTTCGAATGTCAATTGTCTCTCAGGATGACTTATCTTTCATGGACTTCAACCAGACCCTGCCAGGCCCTGCCAGGCCCTCACCCTGTGTCTATAAATACCTCTTCCTTTTGTTAATAAAGTTGTCTCATGGTTCATACTTCCATTTGACCCCCGGCTGTCCTGGGTCACCTCTCCTCGTCGTTTCATTTCTCGTGCTTGTGTTTGGCTGCCAACAAATCATAATTTTCTAAGAATGACCATGTGATTTTTCCCCCTTTATTCTCTTATGGAAAATGTAGGTCATAGGGTACATGACATTTCCACTTTAGTAAGGATACTTCTCTTCACATATCATCAAAATTGTAATTATCTTACTTACTTGCTTGTTATTCTATAAAATACTTCAAAGGCCACTGTTCAATTCTCAATCAGACAAAAGGCAGGTCTGTTCTCATTCACTGTTATTGTGCTCTTAGATATGCATATTACTATCTAGAAAGTTGAGTGGGCTTCACAGATCCGGATTTATTGGTACGATTTTAGGAGCTTCTCCTAATATATGCTCTAAAGCATTAGAACATTGCATTGCATTGCATTGTGGTGATCTTGCCTTTAAAGAATTGTCTCAAGTAAAATGCAAACTGTGTAATGGATAAATCTGTCAGTATCCAAAGGATCTGGAAAGTATGGCTATCATTACTGCCTGAGCAATGAGTGAGCTGTCTTTATTTTCACATATTCTTTCAAGCAGTCTCTGTCTGTTGCTAACAGTAGAAAGCCAGTGTCTGAAGCATCTTTGTTTTTATTGTGGCTATATATCTAAACCCTCTCTTTATCTTAAGTAATCCAGTAGTCCTGAAAGATGATGCTGGGACTCTGAAAGAAAAAAAAAATCTGATAAGATAACAGCTTACAGTGACATTTATATAATTGCCCTAGTCAGAACTCATTTCCAACTGCTGATGTGGGAGCTTACTTTAGTGTTGTAGCTAGGAAACAGGAAAGCAAATAGCTGATTCTCTTTGGCTCAATCTTCCATACTATTTATGCTTAAAAGAATTTCATTCAGGAATGCTACCTTTGCAGTCACACATAGATTTGCATCCCAAGATCCCAGTTTTCTTTGGAAGACAATCAGGTTATCACACACCAACTTACCCCAATAATCACGTTGAATTTTAAATCCAACAAAAATGTATCTTTAAAATCAACAGTTACCTAATATTTTTCTCCAATATATATGATTTAGAGATCACCAAACAACTTTAACTGAATTTTTTAATCTCAAAAGGCAGTTGGGTTCACACTACGGCAGCTTTCACTGCAGCCAGCAGGAATTATCTACATTCAACAGGGCTTGTTTCATTACTATTGTCTTGACTGCCATCTGGAGATGTGAGAGGGCCATCTCTTTTCCCTTTCTCCAACCACTGCCTTCTCTATTCTTTCACTCCAGGGACCTTATGAATCTTAAGATACTGAGAGTTTGTCTCTATGCTCTATATTTTAGTTTAAAGAATCATCCATGCATTATGTGTGTGACAATCAGTAAGGAAGACAATTTCAATGTCCTCTTAGGCATCGCCTGGAATAGTTTTTGATATTCTACCTAGTTCATTCTGATTTTGGTCAATGTAAAGTTTAAATGTTTTCTGAGTTTTTTGCATCTTCCTGTCCCCTGAATACTGATTGATTCCTTGCAGCAATCTAATTCTACTTCCCTCTGCAAGTTCCTTTCCAAGATGTCTTGGGGAATGACTGTCACCTGCTTTTAGACTGCAATGTCCAAACCCCAACATGGATGCTTGTCAGTTTAACAGAAAGCAAGTCTGAAAACTATCTCTTCGTTAGAGAATTGGAATATTGGAGAAAAGCAAATCTCATTTGTTTCCACTCAGGTGATTTTTACACTCTACATACAGTCAGACAAGTGATAGTACTCATGGTAATACCCAGTAGTTTTGCAACCTCTGGGTACTACCATAGTTTTTGCAACCTCTGTAAATTATTTAGATTGTTTAAGGATTTTTCATTACAATTGAAATATATAATATTTTTTGGGGGTCATCTAATTTGGTCAGACAAGGAACACTTACAAGTAATTTCATGCCTCCATTATGTAAAATTCACTGAGGGCAACAAATCTGCCTTAGTCATCTTTGTATATACAATCCATAAAACACTGCCTGACCCACAGTGAGTATTAAGTATCTGCAGTGTGAATAATGAATTAGTGAAAAAAAATACACTATGACAATACTATTAATAACTACCATTTATCATTTAAAGCTAAAAACCTGAAAATGGTGCAAAAGCCCTGAAATTCATTGTTCCTCATTGCATTGGATAGTCTGAACCACCATATAAAATGAAAGTTATCGGATCTTCCTTTTGCCACTGATAAAAGCTAAGATTATAAGATTTTTAATTCATTTAGTACAGAGCTTCACAAATTATTGTTTTTCTGCTAAATAATTATTTCTGTATGGAAAGGAAGGAATGAGGGAGGAAGAAAGAGAGGAAGGGAGGGAAGGAGAAAAGAATGAAGGAAATGAAGAAGGGAGAAAAGAGGAAAGGGGGGAAGGAGAGAAGATATGAAGGAATTGAATACAGAGCTAGTTCAGTAGCAGAGTGCGTTTTAGCCAGATGTATCTGGTTCTAACACCCTTTCTCTTCTTTCTAAAGATATAAATTGATTCAATAAATATTTTAAATGTGTATTATATGCAGAGTTACTAGAAGCTGGGATTATAATGGTATAGAAAACAAATGCCAACTGCAAGGAACTTCAGACTATCAGTCTATTAGGTGACTATTGATCAATAGGAGAAATAAAATATAATGCAAAATGTGTTCTTGTATTCTCAAATAAAGGAAAAAGTGGACACTTAAATATCATATAACATAGACTTGTATGTAAGTGAATGTAGGTTAACCACTGAAAGAGTTGTGAAATCAGAAATCAGCAATCTCTCCTTGACGCCCCCCTAAACTTCTCCACCACTATCTTTCTCATCTTTAAGTTAGGTTCACTTTAATCATTCACTTCCCATGAATCCTGAAAATTTCCTTCTAAAGTGATATATTATCAGTACTGATACACAATGGAAATTTAACTTGTGATTTACTGTTACAGTGTGACATCCTTGAAATGCCATCTTCTTTTTGGAATTGAGGCATCAGCAAGAATATGGAGAGGATTTCCAGGATTTCCACCTTGTGAACAAGTTCCAATGTCACTGAAAATGTAATGATATAGCAAGGTTTTCATTCTCTAATAAATAAACCTAATTGAGAAAATGCCATCATAAGCAGAGGATCAATAGTTAACACCTTTAGATTAGATGTTTGTTGATATTTACAACTTGAATCCTGCTTTTGGTCTATAAAGTGCAACTTTTGAAGAGTATTCTATATAGAAAGTATGAAAGTTGATAACTAGAGATACCTATTATCCTTCAGATTTTATGTGTTATAGAGAATATAATAAAATGAAAATATGATGTAGAAAGATTTATTTTTATACTATTATTTAATGTTGGCAAATACTTATTAAACAACTTCATTTTTATTTAACTGGTGCTTAATTTATATTTATATAAATTAATTTCACAGTTTTACTATCATAAATAATCCGAAAAAGAAAAACACCGTATAAGTAATCATGTTATTATATTATTATGTTCTAAACATTAATGCCCTAAAAGACATTTCTGTATCCTATGCAACACACCTTTAAATCAAGAATTACTTCAAGATAAAATGCAAAAAAAGTAATGTAACAAGTGATATATAAGTGTTGTATGTATACACAGAATTACTTGTATTTTTGTCATTTCTTTTAATGAATGCATTTAAGGTCCAAGAGCACTTTCAAAATAGCAAATGAGTAATGCTGCTGATTGAGTTATAGGAAATATTCAGAAATATTTGAAGAATATTGAAAGAAAGAATGAATGAATATATAAAAGCCTTCAATTCACAACAATATGGTCAGGGATTCATAATATTTTATGTTTCTTCTTTCTCTCCATCACTACATTCACCTTCATTGATGCATGCTTCTGAGTTTTTCCACATGAATAGCATATAAAGCCAATAACTTGAAGGATGTTTTCCTCTCTGCTTGCAACCCAACTCCCTGTATAGCTCCACTAATGGAATATTAGTGACAAAAAGTTACTGTGATTGAAGTCCTACATGGAATCTATTTAATTCCTCTGTTAGGATAAAATCGGGTGTCATTATGTTAGACAGTCTCTGTTCTACATGGAGTTCTTATCTGAGAATTTCTTGTGTTCATTTTATATTAAAGACGATTTTAAGTAGAACCTCTGACCTATTCTATAAGGAAAAAAATATGTATTATCACAGTCTTTGTGATACATTCAAAAGCTCTTTGGGATGCCAACATGTGAGTAGCCTACAAAACACTTAAAATTCTTTCTGACAGTACAGATGAAAAACCTCAGCAGTGACTCTAAAAGCCAAAGGACAAACCTCATGATATCAAAATCTGTCTCATTGGCCCTTGAACTGAAGCCCTTGAACACTGAAAACTATTTCATTTTCCCTCCTTATTCATTTCTGAACCTAAGCTATTAAGACAGCTGTCTTTGTACAACTGTCTTTACTTTTTCTTTTTTTCTTTTCTTTCTTTCTTTTTTTTTGTTATTAAAGGATCAGTTCCATGCTCACTGGAAGAGGTTTAATGAAAAGTAACTCATCACTCCTCACCCAGGAAAAGAATACACTATATACACATTTCCTCTTACCTTTTCAGATAAGCACCTGGATTTCAGATGCTCTGTATATTAGATGTATGCCATTAACTTTTTTGTTCCTAACTAGAATTTATCATTATTTTTTTTATCACTATACTCAATTTTCTTCTGGAGAAACATGCCTCACATACTTGTTGCTATCATATACTAGTGTAGATGGTCTTTCCTTGTGTAAAGGGAAGTATCTGACTCTCTGAGCAACTATTTACACAAATTGTCTAGTGATAGGTTAAAGATAGAATAAGAGTGAAGAAGAAACACATGAGGTGTTGGTTGGAAATCCTGGGAGGAACTCCTCATCTTTTCCATGGTACTTAACATTGAGCATCTGTAAAATCAATAACGATTTTCACCGTGATGGGGTAAGACTATGTTCTCAGGAGCTGCTTCATGAAATCAGAAGCTTAAACAAACTAGGGAGAAGAGAGACTCAAAAGAATTAAACAATTTTGATAGAGTTGTTTGAGTTCTTCATCCACTTAGGCCTAAGATCAATGACTTTAGAATATCTCAGCAAAATAGCAGTTTTTGTTTTATTTTTATTTATTTATTTTTTTAATGTTGAACCCAAGGTATCAGTCAGTTTTGTTTTGTTTTGTTTTGTTTTAACACAAAAGAACCATGTTACTACAAGCGTCAAATAATAAAATCAATTGATTCATCTATCGTAAAGGTACAAAGATTAAAAATGAAAGCCCTTGTTTTGTTTCATGTAGGTAGTCAATGATGTCACCAACACATACTTCTTTCTTTTTTAAATTTCTATTAGCTGATTTCTATAAAAACAGCTTGTTGTTAAGACTCATTTCCTCAAAGTGAAAGGATGACCCAATTTAATTTACATGTCTCCTTGTCCAAGGGAAGAGAAAACTAGTAAGTCTATCAGAAACAATTTTTTTCTTCATCAAATGTCAGCTTCATGTGTTATTGACCAAGTATTGGACAATGCACATTTTTACAAGTCTCCTGTCTGAAGAGACAGGTGGACTTGGTGCTAGATTTCCTGAGGCCTCAGAGTTCAAGTGGCTAGAAGCTGGAGTGGTTCAATTTATCATTTCATAGGGAGATATATAATGGGTGAGAGTTGAAAGATATGTTGGGGGGATGACCACAGTGTGCTCTGTCAACAAAGTGGACATGACTTTTCTGTTGCTTGCAGTTTCCAGAACATCAGATTTTAAAATTAGTCAAATCAATGGGAGAAACCAGAAATCCACAGTTGTTCTATTATCTTACTCTCCTTTCTCTGACACAAAGTTTCAGGAAATCTAAGTAATCTAAATGGAAAAATGGGGAAAGCCTGTATACAAAAGTGGATTGGAATACAAAAGAACAGGGAAATTCCTGGAATCTAGACACTATAATCAATCCTTAGACCAGTTTTCCACCCACCCCTTTGGCCAGTCAGAATCCTCTGATAAATTTGGGAGTTACATCAGGATTCCAGGTATTCTTAAATCCTGATAAGACTTGAAAGTAAACTTTTTAATAGAGATTTTAGACTGTACCTCAAATTTTAATAATTTTCTATCAGTGTTGGGTGTGGAGGGCTGACTAATCAGAGACCATATTGCACTAGCTAATCCTAACTTCCCTGACAGAATAATTTGAAACATGTACACTCTATCAGCTAGAGTGCTCAAAAATTTGAGCAAAAAGACAAAGACACTGGTTCTGTGATGTTCAAATCTAGATTTATAAATGTATCAAGCAGGATGCATGCAGATGAGTTGAAGACAGGGTAGAGCACAAATACAAGCTTAATGAAGAAATTACCCCGAGAGAAGAATGCAGAAGAGAGACATAGAAAAGAATACTGTTGCTCTTAGAAGAAGAAAGATGGAGAAAGGACTTTGCAAGGACTTTCTTGTTCCTGTAAAATCAGTCATTTTAATGTCCCTAAATTCTGAAGCTACCTCCATATCATTCAATTCAAATTTGTTCAAGCTCTTTAATTAAACTTGTTTTTTTAAATAATGAACTGAATTTAGATAAATATCTGGATGAAAAGTGCAACAAGTAGAGTTATAGGTGATTGATGCCTCTTGGTGACAGTTTTTGGACAATCCTCAAAAGAAAATGCAACATTAACAGAATCATAAGACCCTTATTTGGGAGAAAGTCATAAAGTCACATGAAAAGGTGGTCTAAAGTAAACATGAAAACTGGTATTTACTTTCCTCATAACATTTCATATGACCTTACTTAATCTTTGTAACAACCATATGACATATATATTATTATGCTCATTTTTACAGATGAGTAACCAAGGCCCAAAGAGACCTAATAACTTTCAGAGAAGAAAGTAATAAAGTAAAAATTTCCTCCCTAACAGGGGGAAAATGGTTCTATATATGTACTTTTTTACTCTCTGCCTTTCACAATAAAAGTAGGAATTTTCCCATATCTAAGTATCTTTATCAAACCAGATATGTTCTGCAATTTTATTATTCATAAAGGAAGATTGTAGGTTTCCAAGCAGAGGGAATAGTTAGTGTGAAGGGATATAGGTGTGTGATGGCTGTACATTTGAGTAAACTATGTAAAATTCAATTTCTAGAATTGAAGGTTCAAGATAAGAAGTAACTGCTGATGAAGGCAAAGAGAGAGGAATCAATTCCTCTTCTTGAATTTGTGTATGGATAATGCAAATTCACTCAAGGATTTTAACAAAGAAGCAGGGAATTCACCAATAAAATCAATAGTTTGTATCTTGTTTCTGAAATATACAAAAGACACACAATATAATTAGATAAACACAGATAAACCTGTGTCTTGGAGTTTTGAGACAAAACAAAAGAAGATGCAAAGCTATCTCTGGCTACTGAACTCTATTTAGATATATACAGATATTGGAACTTAAGCCTGTATATTTGTATTCACACTGCAATTTTTACAAGAAAGCCTAGGTCTTTGTTTTATAATAAATATTTTTTTAAATTCCAGTGAAGTTCCTCACAAGTTTACAAAATGAGATTGCTTATAAATAAGGGCCACCTGATGAGCAAGTATGAACATATCTTGTTCCCAAGATCAAGATAACCTAGGCATTCAATTCCCATTTACCCTGCAAGCTGATTCCTTGGGCTCTGTCTCTTAGACACCTGCTGCTAGTGTGTAGATGGATGGTGTTAATTTCAGATGGGGGAAATCTAGTAATGCTGTCTGAACCCTGCAAACAAGGTCAGACATTTGTAAGTGCTGGTCAGACATGTGTAAGTGCTGTAGCCCTCCAGAAAAAAAACATGTGTCAGTTCTTTCTGTCTTCCCTGTTCTTTTTTTTTTTTTTTTTTTTTTACCCAGGGATTTCTTTAAGGGCTTTTATATGTATCAAATAGTACGATAAATATTCCCATGTTTGAATTTTATGTGATCCCTGACAGTTGAAAAAGCAAAGGGCTTCCTTGTTTGATTAGCAAGCAAGTTATCGCCAGGCTGGAAAGCATCAACTGTCTGGAGGAGAGCGGTAATCGATGTCCTTTCAGTATAGTTGGTTAGAGTGGCATTTATGCTCTTTGAGTAGATTTATTCCAATAAAAATTGTGAAGTGGATGATACGTCTTTGAACACCACCTAATGTCTTTTCATTCCTCATTGCTTTTGGATACTGCTTCCCACCACCCTTCATTTTTTTCATTCTCTCATAAATGAAGGACACCTGAACTCAGCACTATAATCATCTACTCAGATTCACTGAGAGTTCTAAAATAGCAATGATGCGCATAACTGTTTCTAGGAATCACAGGAAAATAAGGCACTCCCCTTAAAGTGCTTTAAATTTGCATGAAGAGACAAGACATTTACAAAAGAAAGATATAATATTACCAGAAGGTAGAAGCATACTCTAGGATAGCTGTTTGCTAGTTTGGTTTCTACCCAGCATTTGTGATAGCCTATGGGAAATAGTGATAAAAGCAATCAAAATTTATGGCTATAATTATATCCCTGAAACTGTCACCAACGTGAAAACTAACAAACAGAAGACTCAGAAATGATTCCAAGATACAGAGCTTGGATGAAATAGTCAATTACTGTATTCTTCACAGAGATAGGACACACACAATCAAAGGGAGTTAATTTTGAAGGGAAAAGTAATGTCTGAAAAACTGTTCAGATGGATTTTTATCAAAAGATACCTGTGAATTCTCATTGCCTGCTTTTTGAGTTTGTTGGACCTAAACCTGTAACCAGTCATAATTCTAAAGCACAGAGACACAAGATTTAATAAATCATACTCTCTGCCCTTAAATTCCATGTAGGAAAGAAAGTCTTGAAAGTGGATCAATTCTTTGAGGAAAAGAATGTTATGGATCTGGCAGAGGTGAATATCAGGAAGCAAATACACTAGTCTTTTGAACATCATCAGTGGAGATAACAGAAATGAAAATAGTAACAGGTGTGCAGGCCTCTGTTGTTCTTCATATTCTGGATCACACACACAACTTTGAGCATGCTGGACCTCAGAATCCTGGCGAGAATCACCAGACATTGGTGTGAAAGGCTCCTAAACTCATTGACAGGGGAGGCCTCAGCCTTTTCATGGTATCTGAGCTCCAACAGCTGCGTGCTAGTGTGCTGTTACAGAAAATTAACTGCAAGCTTACTCTAACATCTATACATCTGTGAATTAAGAAAACACCAGAATTCCCTCCTTCCAGAGTTAGAAGGAAACAGAGGTACAAGCTTTGCAAATGCAGCTATAAAACTAGTAGAATTCAGTGCTATTGCCCCACTATCCATGATGTAGGCATCTTAGCCCCTTTATTAGCATGATCCATGACTGGGGCTCAGGCAGTTGAGCATGTAATGTGGTTATAGGCATTCACTCTGGCAGAATCATTGGCCTGAGCTGATTTGGCAGCCCTCTGCCAAGGTTGATTCCCTTAAAGAATTCACCGTTGCCAGTTTCTGTGAGCTTTCTAACAATCAGCCTAGAAAGAACTCACTTTGCTAAAGTTAACCCTAACCTTCAAATGTCAAGAGAAAAGACATTTGATTTGGAAAATGTTGAATTTAGAGAGGAGAAGGGAGAATTACCCAAAGAGATGGAAAAATATAGTCAGAGAATTATAGTGAGACTATTCAAGGCCACAGAAGTAAAGAAAGAGGTGAATTTTAAGTAAAGATTGTTATTGAAAATGTTAAATGCAACTGAGTAGGGAGAACAAAGTATAAGCCAAAAAAGTTAATATTTTTAAAAGTAAAGAGATGTTAGTAATCATATTTAAAAGCAGTTGTTCAATCAGAAATCAGATAAAAGCAATCAAGAAATGAAGAGATGATAAAGAAAGATTGGAAAAGAATGGGGGAGAGTTGATAGGGTAATAGTATGAGAAAAAAAAGAGGCTGATGTAAATATATATATATATATATATTATATATATATATATAATAGACCTAACCTGAACATGTATAAAAGGAGCTTCTGAAAATGGAGAAAATGAAGGCCGTTGGAAAGTATTTGTGTTCTCTGCCAAATAATTTCTTATCCTGACTAGTTGTTGTCTATTGGAATTGATACATAGCAATGAGAAATAATATCAGGTGAATATTTTCATTTGCTAAGGCTAACTGATTCTGGATGTCATGGAGCAGCTCTGTGAGTATTCAATCATGAAGCCAAAATAACAGAGCTGCTTTCTACATTAAGTCACCTCCACCACCTTTCTTGTATCAACATCAATGTGCTCTTCTAACAGGTCAGGGAGTGCCAGCTGTAAAGGAAAGCATTCAAATATAACTTTTTTTTTTAACTCCCCAAGATAGAGAAAGTATGGCCAGATCAATGGTGGACAAACTGGACAAGGATTTTTCCTCTCTTTATGTATGTATGTATGTATGTATGTATGTATGTATGTATGTGTTTGTTTGTTTGTTTATTTGTTTGTTTGTTTCTTGAGACTAGGTCTTGCTACTTTTGCCCGTGAAACTGCAGGCTCTCATTGTTCAGGGTACCATGGACTCAAGCAATCCCCAGCCTCAGCTTCCCAGGTAGCTGGGATTACAGGTGTGAGCCACCACACCCAGCTATTTTTTGGAAGTAGGTCTCACTACAGGCCCCAGGCGGGACTCGAACCACAATCCCTAGCTTCAGCCGCTTCATAGGCTGAAGCTTACAGGCACGAGCCACCGTGCCTGTCCTGGATTTTTCTCTCTTCTTAGGACATGATATAGCTAGATGGAAAACAAAAAACAGGAAAAGTAGAGTAACAGACATTTTGTACCTTCTAGAGATTCGGCACAATACTAATCTATTTTTATATTTCAAATGTATCACTTCACACTTGAAATGCTTTGTGTGTGTGTGTGTGTGTGTGTGTGTGTGTGTTTGTGTAGTATAATATTCAGGTATCAAATGAGGAAAATGATATATAGGAAATTTAAAAACACTTTCAAGAACATAAGAAACACAAAAGACTATGCTTGTGCTAAGCAATCAGATATTTTGGATCCTTATTTCAGACTCCTAAACTCTGCTATTATCCAGCTAAAAATAACTTGATTCCAAGATGCAAAACCATCTTATCTCAGAGACTGAGTATGCTATCTTTGACGGATTTTATTTTTCCATTTGGGATATTTCTATTTTGAGTTTCAAGGGCCTTCTTTATGATATGTCTCATCAATAACTTAAAATTGTCAAGCCAGGTGACTGAGTTCCAGTGACAGATAAAATGATACCCTGCTATCAGGTAGAGATTTTAGCTAATTGAGTGGATTTTTCTTCTTTGTAATCTTTCCATTTCTTTTTTAACTCATCATTTGAAAACACACTCATACCCCAGTGGATTATTTCACATGTAAGATACTAAATTACACCATATTGCACAGAAACAGTTAAGATATTTGTAGCTTCCTGCGTCAGATTCTGGATCCTATCATTATAGAGGTTCTCAGCACATGCAAAAGACATAGATCTTCATTAGTTAGTATCTGGAACTCCAAGAACATTAGTCAGAGTAAGTAATAAGTATATTCACAGAATAGGCATATGATCTAATTTATACCAATATTTTATTTTTTACCTCAAGTTTGAAAGATGTAGCATTTTTAAAATACATGACCACTTATTCTATCATGTTTTTTTCTGGCCAATTTGAAGGTCATAATCCCCTGGCATGCTAAAGCCAGAACTTATGAATATAACATGAAATACCCTTTCACGAGTAAGATGTTGAGACCAGATGGACCCGCATGCCTTGTGAAATACCGGACAAAGGACATCAGCCATTCTTTAACTCTCCTCCTATTGCTCTGAAGAGCTTTTTTTCCTATTAATATTAAAGTAACTGCTAAAAATAAATAAGTATTGTTCCAAAGAATTCACTTGAGGCTATTTTCTAAAGAAAAATGTTTATATTATAAGGAAAAGTACCCTTGGAATTCAAACATCTGCTATCTTCAAATTATTGTGTACCACACTGATGATGCCTCAAAAATCTCCCCAGATTCATTGCCAAATTCAGCCCTTTCTACATATTAACATATACATATCTACATTTCAACATATACAACATGTATATGTTGATATACAATATCAACACTTTCTACATAGATTATTGCAATAGTTCACTTCCTGTCTCTTCCCTTCTCCATCTTACTTCTGCATGTGTATGTCACCAGTAGTCACTGAATTTGGCATCCTATCTGTGACAGGCAAACCAGTCTCTTGGGTTCACATTTCAGCACATTACTAAAAATCGAATTTTTCCATTTTCAACTGACAATCATTCTTAATTCTTAAGAATCAGGTCAGATATTTGGAAGAAAGGTTTATAAGATTGAATCTATAGAACCATAGTAGCAACTCCAATTAGGCACTTGGTGCCAGAAAATGATTTTCTCCTGTTTTCCTTTGTGAGTTTGACTACTACTCAGATAATATAGTTTTAAGCTAACACCTGACTCTAGAGAGAATATTAATAATGTGTACCACTATCAATCAATTATACACATATATCTCCACTATCAATCAATTTTATGCATATATCTCTATGTCTTTCATGGCACCATGCTATACAATGTTATTCTTATGTTTATGGTATTCTCCCATCCGTCACACTCAGTAAAACTATTCTAAGATGTGCTAAGTGACAGATCAGGAAGAGCAATTGTCCCTTAGTTTTAGATTAGGCATTTAAAGCACTTTTTTCACACCATAATAATAATAACAATAAAAATTTCCATTGAGTTTCTAAAGTTGAACTTGTCAATCTGTTTTTCTACCAAGGTCTATGACTATTGTCTCTTAACTCCAATATTTTGCCAGGTACACAGTTATATCATAATAACATTTTTGATAATTGCATTTTATGAATGTACAAACCAATACTACTGATAAATTTTGACAGTTCAAATATTTCAAACAGCTCAAAAACATTAAAAAATGTTCAAAGTACTGCATGGGTGGTAATATCTTTAAGGATTTTAATATGTCTTTACCAGAAAGGCCAATTAGAATATTAGAACTAAGCAAGATGTTTTGAAATTGGAGGAAATTCTTAACTTCTCAATAATAGCAATGCTTATATTAAATTTGTATACATGTGTGTAAGTAGTCATACACACATATGCATACAAATACTTGCAGATTTAAACCTTTGCTTCTCATTGATTTTTTTCATCCATAGACAATTTCAATATCATAGAGCTTATATATAGGGCAAGTGAATTTCATAATGATTGGAAGCACACATATTTCTTCTCCAAGGAAGACATTTAGATGACTAACAAGCATGTGAAAAATGTTCTACATCACTTATTATAAATGCAAATCAAAATCACAATGATATATCACTTTATTTGTATGAGATTGATTATATCAACAAAACTGGAAGTTAAAGCTAAAGCTGGAAAAGGTATAGGAAAAAGGAACACTTATTCACTGCTGGTGAGAATATAATTTGTTGCAGCCTCTACACAAAGCACTGTGGACATTACTTTAAATAATAAAAATACAGCAACACTACTGAAATTTATTTACCTAAAGATTATGAAGTTAGTAACCTATGTTCATAGTAGCATTATTTCCCATAGCCAAGTCAAGGAACTTACTAAAATGTTCAACAACAGACTGCTAGATGAGATTATTGTAGCATATATATGCAACTAGAATACTACTAGGCAATTAAAAAAGATGAAATTGTACCTTTTTTGTATGGATAGAACTATAGGTGATTTTGCAAATTGAAATAAAGCAGAAAGTGAAAGTCACCAGATGTCTTCACTCATTTGTGGAATTAAATAGCTAGAGAAAACATACTGCAAATCACAGGAAAAAATAATACTTAGACTGTGAAAATATACTGGGTACTAAAGAGAATGGAAGGAGGAGAGAGGGACTATAAAATGATAAAGAACAGGACATTGGCCCTGGAGTTTTGGTTGTAGGTGAATGAAGCACGTGCATATTTGGAGAGATGAAGCTGCATTCTCCAAATTGTTGAATAGCATACATATCTGAAAGATAAAAACATTTGGAAAAAAAATACAAATTTTGGAGTCACACTGTCAGTGTTGGAATTTGACTAAGTCATTTGAAAATCTGAGTTCTCTGGCAGGAACCCAAAGGGCTATGGTAGTGGGCTACAGGTGTCTTGGAGGTCGGTGCAGTGCTATAACAACACACAAGTGGGAAGATACTTCTAACACACACACACACACACACACACACACACAAATGATGCAAACCAACTTTACCACAATTAAAAAATCTAAGTTCTTTGTTTTAGTTTTCTTATATGTAAAGTAGCTATACAAAAAAAATTACTCCAAGGTATGCAGAAAATATTAAATTACTTAATATTTAAAACAGGTGAATCTTAAAAATAAAGATTTTTACTATGTAACTTCAGAACTTATTATAATCTATAGTACAATATAATGTTACCTTCAAAGGACAAATGGAATGGCCAAAAGAGATTCAGGCATATCTAAATGTGTTTTGACAAATGTGATAATGTAATGAGGAATGTATACTTTGTTCAACAAATAGTGTTGAAGTAATTGAATTTTTTAGGAAATAGTAAACATTGACCTTGCTTTACACCATACACAAAAGTTACATGACATTGATTATAGAGCTAAATATAAGAGCTAAAAGTATTAAATACCCATACAAAAGCATAGCAGAAAATTCTTGTGATGCTGAATTAAGGAAAACATTTTAAATAGGGCATTAAAGTGCAAAATGTATAAGAAAAAATAATAAAATATTTTCCATTAAGTTAAGAACTTTTGATACAGTTTAAAAAATAAAAAGATAGATCACGTAAAAATACAGTGTTGTATATATGTAGAGTAACTGGAATTAGGTATTGCCAGAGGAAAAGCAAAATGGTAAGTCTCTTTAAAAATCAGTTCTGTCGGTATCTTACATGGTTCATGAGACACTAATTAATTATACAACATCATATTCCTTTCTTAGGTTTGTTTACCTGAAATAATCCACGTAATATGCTTATCCAGAGATTTGATTATGGAAAGATTTACATGTGAATGCTTACAGTTCCTTTATGCTCTTTTCTTCCTTTTTTAAACATTTCTATATAAATTTCACAACATTGTAATCCCAGGGGTTCCTCCCCCACACCCTTACCTCTATCCCCCACCCCCTTTCCCTCCTGCTCAAAATTGTGCACTTCAGCTTGGTGCTTAGCTTGTTTTGACAATCTCAAACTGTGAACCACCCAAATGTCCATATATAAACAAATTGTCTTATATCCATTTTATGTAATGTTAGTCAAACATAAAAAGGAACAAAATATTAGTACACACATGACACAGATGAATTTTAAGTTCATTAAACTTAGTGTATCAAGTCAAATAAAACAGACAACATATTATATGGTCAATTTATGAAATGAAATTCTAGAAAAGGCAAAATTATAGTGACATGGAACAGAGCAGTGTTTGTATGGAAGGACATTGGGACAAACAAATGAATGCAAATTTGCCCACAGGGATATTTTGTGCTGATGAAATTGTTTTGTATATTTATTTTAGCCTAATAGCACACTGTATATAATTACCAAAAATTAGCAAGTTGTATATTAAAATATCACTCAATATAAGTTCAGTAAAACTGGAAAAAAATATAAGCTCAGTAAAACTGGAAAAAAATGAAATACATTGAGCAGTACCTCAGCAGTACCAGGCACTGAATCAGAATTAGTTAATTCCAAAGTAAGGTGCTAGTTAAAAAAACAAATTCACAACTTCTAATTAATCAGTAATGTTTATACATCATGTCAGAAGGCTAGTTTCCTTAAGGAGGGTGACCATTCTGAGTGGTCCTGGGAGAAATTTATGTTTTTAAACTTCTTTTGGAATATAAATATTGTCAAAGAACAGGTATATATACATATCATATATATATATATTCTTTATTTCTTTTCCTTTATTTCTTATTTCTACTTATTCATGTTTTTTATTCCTTATTTGTTATTGCTTTCCTAGAAATAGTACCCTGAGTTTTTAGCTAGATGCATGACCCCCATGAATGAAAATTCCTTTACTCAAACTTCCATTCTGACTCTCTTTACTTTGACTTCTAGTACACTTATCAGATTTCTTCATAATTCTACAACTGCTTTTCTCAGCATTCCTTCATCATACTCATTTCTTGGATTTGAACCATTTCTTTTTATATTGATTATTCATACCTTAATCCATATTGATTATTCTCCACTTCTACCATGAGCCCACTCAATAGTCATCTTTTCAACGAGTGCTTCCCATAAGTCCCCTTACATTCCAAGGGGAATTCTCTTTCCAATTCTTCTCCTAAGCTGCTTTCTTTTATTTTTAATCTCATACCTGTATAAAATATAGTATATATTTTACCTCTGAGTCTTTTTCATTTTTCTTTCCACTCTACCTGTCAAAAATTCCCTGAGGACAGACATTATGTTCTTGTTCACTATGTTTCCCTATGTTCCAGAATAGCACCTTGTAAGAACCATATCCTGAAAATAAGAAGAAAAAAGCATTACACATAACATTTTCAATTTCTCTCAGTAAATATTTACTGAATATAAAATGAATATGTAGAAACGGTTCCAGAAAAATGTCTTAAGTATTGGATGACAGATATTCTCTACCACTTTTCTCCATGTCCCTTCCTTTTATGTGCTATTTGGAGTAAACATCTGATATCTTGAGGTGAAGCAGGTATTGACAACCCTTAAGCAGAATTCACTCCTAAGGATGGTGATGCAATTAAATATAAAATAACTGTATTGGCTATACAAAGCAAACATAATATGTCCCCATATGAGACAACAAGGAAGTAGTAGTACCTCATTAAAGCACTATTGTTTTGAAGGTATCTATTATAGCTGAATTAGTTTTTGTGGACAAAATGTTATGTAATACATTCTTTATTTTCATGGGGGTGACATGTTTGATTTCCTGGAAATTTTTATCTTCTTTCACTCTCACATTTAATTTTATAGTTGGGATGTTAAACAATAGGTTCAGTAAGCCTTTATAACAGAGATTTATTATTTTTGCCAATAAATTAAAATGAGATTTTTCCAACATTAAAAATCAAGTATAATATATAAAATTTGTTATTTTTTGGGTCCAGAGTTATCATAATGAGTTAACTAGAACTGAGTGTGTAGATAAGACAGATGGTCTGCAGTATATTATAACCTTTATACCTTCCCATTAAACCCTATTAAAGCTCATATTTAACTTGTCTCATTTAGTCTGAATTTTTTATTTGTCTGAATATTAATTTGTAACCACCAATTTAGGAATTTTAATTTGTAATCACCAATTTTGGAAATAGATTCTTAAGTAACATTATAGAAATCTCCAATAGAAAATGTTCGAATTTTTCTGTTTGTTCTTTATTCTACCAATATATTCTTAACTTTGCCATGTTAAGTAATGGGAAAATTATATTTACAAAAAGTGCCAAATCTTTATATTATAGAAGTCAGATAATAAGCAACTAAACAAATACATATTGATAATTATAAGTGTTATGAGGAGAATGAAAAAAAAGGGAAGGAGACAGAGTGGTTGGTGTTAAGGAGGAGGATACTATAGGTTAGATTACTTTGACAATCTCTGCAGAGAGTCCATGTGAACTGTAACTTGAACAACAACAAGCAGTCAGCTATTTAAAATCTGAAGAAAGGTTATTTTTGATAGAGAAATGGCAAAAACAAATAACCTACAGCAAAAATGAGCTTAGGATGTTTGAAGAGCAGAAAGATGATTAGTTTGGCAGAAACACTGTGATCCAAGGGAAGAGTGGAATCTAATGAGGTTGAAAAGGTAGGCAGGGTTCATTTTGTTTAAAAGCTTGGGGGACTTAGCTTCCTAAGAATTCCCCAGATGTTCCTGGGATTATAAAATATTAAGAATTTTTATTCTGATTTTATGAAATTCAAATGCAAAGAAAGTATAAGCTGTGGAAATGGGTCTTCAATAGTCACACAGACTAATTAATTAGCATATGTTTAATTAATAGAAAAAATAGTCCTCATCAAATGTTAACCATATGGACATAGCAGACTGCTAGGTGTATATATACTTCTGTTCCAAGTGTTCTAGTTTTGCATTTTGTTTCTTTTAGAGATGCTGAAAGTCATCAGCCTATAAATTCAGGACTCATGCATGGCAAGTAAACATTTAAGACATGTATTCCATAAGTGTCAGGGTAAAAATCAAAAAGTGTCAGTCATAAATTCATTATTGTATCAATAGCTTTGAGAGGAGAACTGCACATTTTATTGTCACACAACCACAAATACAGACACCTTCGGAAGTAGACTAAGGTCTATTTATTTGATTAAACAAAACCTTTAAAATTATTTAATACAGATTTTTTTCCCAACAAATCAGCAAGCTGAGTTTTGCAGTTGAAAGTTTTAAAGTTTAAAATAATGAAATTGTGGCATGAACCTTTTGTGGGGAGTAGAGATTTTGGAGAACAGATCCTCTTTCGGGGTAAAGAAACACCACATCTCAAAAGTCAGAACTGAGCTTTTTGAGATAATTTTTCACAAGGCTGCATAATATAAAACCACTATCAAATTTTGTATAGTCTGCATAGTGTGCTGATAATTAACCTTATAAACTTATTTTGTGAGCAACCTTCATCGTTGATAAATGTAGTTAAGGGCACAATCCAGCAAGGTTATTGAATAACAATCAGTGCATCCAGAATGAAAAATAACCCTCCCTCTTCTGAAATAAGATATGAATAGACTTTATTCTTATAATTAATGTTGCTGCATTTTGTATGAAGATGAGGTATTTTTCATCTAAAGCCCATGTGATAATTTTCCTTCACAGATAAGCCACAGACCTTTAACATCTTCCACTTCAATCTTGGACCTCTGCTAGTGCACAAGTATTGTGTATTTGGACTTCGATGTTGTGATGAGAGGATTGATATCGAAAAGACACATCCATTTTGTTTTCAATCAGATTCCAAATTAAAAGATGTCAGATTAAAGCAAAAGCAAACAAAATACTATTTCTTTTGCAAAACATATGCCAAAGATTCATCTGAAAAACAAGGAACTCTAGGAGATATTAGGGAACTAAATGTTACTAGCAATTGATATTTTGCAACAATATTCTCAAGCCACAATTATATTAAATTACCAAATAACTCTGGAAAATTAATTTAGGGGACTTGTTCCCTAGAACAAGTCTCCACCTAGGTGGTAATAATGAAATTTATCTTCTAAGCAGCTTAATTCTTTATCCTAAAGTATAATTGGCCTTGAAATCTCTTATGGTCCCTTCCCAAACTTAACTTAGTATGACATTGAGAATATTTAGCTGTTATTTTCTGTTCTTTTGGAATTATAAATTAAGTAACATTTAGTTAAGGTAACAAGTAGTGGGGTATTTGTGTCTGTGGATATGGTGTGATTGTTTTTACCTCCTTTCCTTGCTTTAAAATGCTATTAGTAGGTTGCTATTATCCACATGATAAATGTATTAACAAGCATTACAATATCCCACAGAATCAGATCATGTCTATCTTCCAGACTTATCTCCCAAATCCTGTGGTGAATTTTCTTGAATTCCAGGATATTGAAGTATATGAAATTCCCAGAGCATTATATTTCTCTCCATTGTCAATCTTGTTTTTTCACCATTCCCATTTACCTGAAAAATTTGAAATCAAAACTCTGTATGCAAAAGCCTTGTCCAAGCCCTCTTGTAAGACTACCAACTCTCAACAACAGTTACTTTCTCCTCTGTATTATCATTTTACCACAAGCTCTCTTTTGTCATTTGATTTTATCGAAATGATCATATTTTCCATAAAACAAGCTTATGCTATGCTCTTATTTATATTATCTAGCACAGAATTTTACTGATATGAAATCTTCAGTAAATACAGATGAAATTTAGATCTTTAAATGTTGAAACTTTGAATGAATATTATCTTTGTTCTATCTAGCTCAAACGAGGGTGAGAAACTTGTAAGATTTGTGTTGATTTGTTTAACAAAAACATTAAAAATGATCAATTATTATTATTATCTTTTAAAAATTAAGATGATATTTATTTTTCCCCAAATTCCACTTAAAAATTAATAATTCAGAAACTAAAAGGTCAAGTACTCCCTACATGCTGCTGAAAACAGGGCTATGAATATTCACTATTTAAATGAAAATTAATAGACTAGACAGACTAAATGGACGTCACTTTTTACAATAAGTTTCAGATACAAAACATTTTTTAAAACATTTCCCCAAAAAGTTTGGCTAAAATTTTGTACCAGATTAAACTTCCTGCCATATAGAATCAGACACCACATTTCTTAAGGAAATCAGGCTCAATGTTCTCTGTTCTTACCAAGAACTAATGAGCTGTTTGTTTGCAGCAGTCTCCAGATAGATTTTTTTAAAATATTTTTTTAATTTTTGCATATTTTACAAATATGATTGTATAACTGCTAATCCCCATGGAAATACTCCTAATCCTCATGGAAATACCCCCCAACACACACCACATCTCCCCTGGTCACTTTGCCTCCTTTCTTTTTGTTGTTTGTCCATGTTTAGCCCTTTAGTGTTTTTTGTTTTTTGTTTTTTTTCTTGATCCATTTCCTCATCCTTGGTGAGGGTGCAATTTCCCAGGACTTGGTAGAACGTGCTGTTTATCATTCCTGTACTGTTTTGGAGAACCTTTGGTCTTGGTGGGTCTCATTTCTGCAGTTTGTGCCACATTTTGTTGCTCCTTCAGTCATACTTCAGGTCTTTGACTTTGGGGGCATGACTCCGCCATATGTTTTGGAAGAGCAGATTATTGTTTGACGGTTATGTATCAGTCATTAGAGATAAAGCATTTCAGTACTATAGCAGGAAGATACTGTACATTTCCTCTGTAGTCAAAATGTAAATCAACAACTGCAATACAAGATAGAAATTTATAAAAACTGCCAAATTTTATAACAAGACATAACAAATTTTATATTTGCTCTTATAGATGCCAGGTTAATAGTTTTAGACTCCATATTTGTGAAAATCCAAATTATGACATAATTTTCAGCTAAATTTCTAGACATATCCATTAATAAATGGGCACAAATCTAGTATACTTCTTATCTATGAGTAATATTCTTTTTTATATATACATATATATGATATTCTCTTGATCCTCTCAAAAAAGATAGAGTAATGTCATTTGCTTCTAAGTGAATGAAACTGAAAGGGTTTATACTAAGCAGAGTGAATGAGGAGAAAGATAAATACTGAGTTAATTCACTTATATGTGGATTATAGAGAAACAAATGAAAGGATCAGAAAAATACAAACTTTAAAATCAGTTATTGAAAGTGACCATACATTTGTGGCATCCTGGAAGGGAGAGAAAAGAGATAGAGTTGGAGGGGAGAGATTAGAGGGCATGGGATGTTGAAAAGCACAACAAATTATAATGGATAACTATTGCCTGTTGTGGTGGAGAGACAAATATTGTGACCACCCTGAGGGGAGAAACAATAGTGAAGAAATGATGGTATAAAATAATGCTATTAATAAAAAATATATAAAAAATACTGTTTATGTTTTTAAAAATAAGGATCTTCTTAGAAGATATATAGAAACATGCATACATGTGTACATATATACATGAATACAGGAACATGATAGACATAAACAGATGGATAGGAATAAAGATATATAGAACTATGTGGTAACTATGTTTTAAAATTTCATACTGTTATTAAACACAAATGTGTCATTTGATAATGAAAGTGCTGTTAAACAATTTAAAATACTTATTTATATGATAGTTTTATAATAAACTGTAAATCTACAGCTTCAGATTTGTAATCTTGATTTCTTCCAAAGATTTAAAATTTAATGACAAAAATTTGTGGTCTAATAAATAATGATATAGCAAATGCTTTAAAACCAAGAGGGACAAGTTCAAATTATTGGTATGCTATTTCTAGTCAGATAATTCAGTAAATAAAATACACTTTGTACAAGATTGCTGTTAAACATATGCTTATTAAATACAGAAATAGTTTTTTTAAACCCTTGCCATTGTACTTTATTTCATTTAATTTTTGCTTCAACATGGAGTTTCTCATTTTTAAATATGCTCAGAATCAATTTAGACCCTCAGAGAACCACAGGTTTAATGGCAGAGAAAGTGAAAGGAAATAAGGATATTGCGAGAATACAGGCATTTGTTTTTTTTTTATTTTAAGAACAGGATAAATGAAGTAGAATATAACTTTCCTTTTTGATGATTCTACTAAATAACATATTTTCTATTTTGTGCTTGTATTTTTGCAATTTTGTACAATTATGTTTATATGTCTTATGTATTCATCTTCCCACTAAAGGGTTGTAGATATAGTTATCTCTTAATAAATACCAACCACTAGAGAGTAAGATATCTAGGAAATGATTAATAAATGCTGGTTCCAAGAAGAATGCATAGACTGGGTGGGGAGGGGGGACAGGTGGAATGTTGGTTGTACGATAAAATAAATAAGTACAGAAATAACTGCTTAAGTTAATAATGCACAGTAGCAATCTAGGGAGTAACTTACTAGCTGCTATATATATAAAATATTTAAGAACTTGTTTGTTCATATTATTTCAGTATTCATTTGTTGGATTTTCAGTCTTTCCCCTGGGTCTCAAACTTGCCAAGCTCATAAAATTCAATTTAAAACAATGTTAATTTAATAAATTATAGAAAGAAATAGAACTAATACATAGACAAGTATTATGGTTTCATTAACCAACCTATTTTCTTTGCAGCAAATAAAATGCAAGTCAACATAAAAAAAACAAAAAACTTGTTAGTAAAACTTAGAGTTAATACATAGAAGGTATACTCAAAAAATGAATATATAGAAAAATAATGTCATATCCAATGAATAGTTAGCACTGACAAACTTGTTTTCTGTTGAAAACTAATATTCCATTGTTAACCAAGATATTATTCTGCCTAATTCACATCCCAATTTCTGAATAAATATCAAATGTCACTGAAACACTCATGGTCTTTCATATTTTCATGAACACATCACTTGCTATTTTTTGTCTAAAAGTAATGTTAATATAATATTTAAATGTACAACTTATTTAACTGTCAAGAAAATTGCAAAGCATGTATATTTTCACACTTCAAATAGGCTTTCATTTTAAAATGTTAGCAGAAATTATAATTAGTGAATAGCGTAATAAGATTTATTTTTAATATGACCTAAATTGAAATATATTCATTTCATCAGTACATTTCATCAGGAATAAAAGGATAATAATTTTTTGTTATTTTTTTATTTAAACATGAAAAAAATAATGAATACATTTGATGGAGTCAATGAAAAATGTTATCTTTAAAACTTTTGTTTACAATTGTTCTGGCAATATACATAGCTTTAATATAAAAAATTATGCACTGCTAAATATGTAGAAATTTTTAAAAACTTTGACAAATATGACTTTAAATCTATAAGAAAGCTCTCAGTTAAAGAAAAATTCAAACAAAGCAAAATGAAAAAAAAATTGATTCCAAAGTGATGAACAAGAAATTTAGGTTCAGCTTTTTTATTGATATCTGAAGCTTGAAATTCTCAGCACTGATTTTCATCCAGTGAAAGGAGTCAAAAATGGAGTAAAGTCAAAAATGGAGATCTCACCTATATTCATAACTCTTAACCATTATCTTCTGAAAAAGTTGACTGTAAAAATAACTACCAGTAAAACAAGCAAGCAGTTAAGTAATACAATAATTATGTCTTTTTGAAGAAGGGTTTTGAGTCAGTAGTAAGAGAAAAATTAGGGAAATAAAGTTTGTCCCACCTATCAAGACTTAAAAGCAAAAAATGGAAATTTAAACTGCTTCCAAATAAGATGATTATTTCTCAGGGGAAAAAAGTACAAGTTTGTAAGAAAAAAAATACAGTAACCCAATAAGGTAAAATCACAATCATTGGAACTAAATTTATATCTATATCCTGTCTGTCTTTCTGTCTATCTCTCTATCCTATAAAGAATGTATAAAGTAAGACAGAGAAAACAATAAAGATGTAAAGTTAAATAGGACAGACTTAAAACAATTATAAATATTTCATATATTCACAAATCACAAAATTCAGATATGTTATAGATATACAAGATATTTAAAATAAATTCAAATTGAAATTCTGGAGATTACAACTATAAAGTCTGAAATATAAACTTCAATTAACTGGTTTCACAGAAAATGTATGTAGAAGAAAAATAATAATATCCTTGAAGGCACAGTGTGCTTGAAGACAGAGAAGAAAAAAGAAACATTGAAAACAAAAAGGAGGAGAATAAAGTGGTAGTGTAATATGAAATAAGTTCAAGCAGTAAATTGCAAGTATAATTAGATTACACTAATGGGAGGGTAGCTGAGACAGAAAAAATAGAAAATGGTAAAAAAGTCTTCAGATTTGATAAAAATTAAGAATCTTCTCATCCAACCTCAATGAAACCAAATAACAGGGAATGATAAGATCGCACTGTAATCTAATTACTTTAAATAAAGGATAAAATGTCTTAAAGGGAATAAAAGAATCACTATCTTTAGAAGACAAAAGATAAGAATGATATCATGTTTCTTTAGGGAAAAAAGACAAGCCAGGAAACAGAAAAACACTATCATTACAGAGGATGATGGTGAATACTGTCAACTTGAAATTCTTTGCCCACTAAATATACTTCAAAAATAAAATGAGATGAAGACTTTTCCAGAAACATAAAAAGCCAAGGATTCTATTATCAGATATCCACAACAGAAAAATACAAAAATACTAAATATGGTTCTGTGAAGAGAAGAAAAATGACAGGGCAATCTTGATCTACAAAAAAAAAAAAAAAAAGATTGAAGTGGATTGGGGAAGGGTATGCGACTAATTATAAAATGACTTTATTTTGATTTTCTTATTATTTAAAAGTCTTTAAAAGTTAATTGCATTAAAATTATATCAATCTATTATGGGTTGATAGCATGTGCAGAAGTAAGCTATATTGCAGTACCAGCATAGTGGGAGAGATGAATTATAAGTTATGTTCTTGTATTAAAGATGAATAAGGTAATATCACTTGATTTTTAGTAAATATTACTTTGAATATATTTTCTATGCTTTTTTTCTCTTCTTCTTTGACCTCCATGATGTGAATATTATTTCTCTTTCATTTATGCCAAGAATTCTGTTTTCTTCTTTTCTTATTTCTAGTTGTAAGTTTATTATTGTGCTGTGGTCACCAGTGCTCTCCATTGCTTGTCTACTTTGAACACCTCTATTGTATCTTTCATTCAACTATAATTATTTTTATAAGTATCAGTATGACTGTCTTATATGTATATATCAATGTATATACATATGCATATATGTGTATATATGCATATCTATACATATGTATAAATACATATATATCTATATATAAATACATATATATCTATATATATAGATATATAGTTATCTATATTATCTATATATAGTTACCTATCTATCTATATCTATCTATATATAGAGAGAGAACATTTGATTCATTAATTGTGTCTGACTATATCTTTCTTGGCTTCTATATGTACTCATATCTGCTTTGTAGTTGCTGAGTCATCAGGATGGAGAGGGACTTGTAAAGATCGAGATGATGAGGTAGATTAGTTGGAGTGGAATTGGGTCATGTTAGTGATCTTCAATGAATACCACCTCTCTGAAGTTTAGCATGAGAGACATAGCAGACCTTGTGCTCTCAGTCTTCCTCACAAATTATGGGTTTTAGAGGCCAGAAAGTGAAGTGCATATCAGAATGTTTATTCTACTGCCTTTACTGAGGACCAAGTCTGTGTCCAGCAGCCCAACTCTTCCACAAGGTTTCTTCTCTTTAAAGGGAGTATGTCTCTCCATAAACTCCTCCCATAGCCTCTGACTGATATAACTGCTCTGCCTCTGGTCACCCTTACGCCAATCTACCATATACAGATTCTTCTTTACACCCAGCATCCTGTTGAATGTAGTACCAACCTCCTCAGTGTCAACCCTGTTGAAGTCTCTACTGTGCAAGATACAGTAACTCTCACTTTTGCTTGAGAGACTGTGTGTTCAAATAGTTTTTGTTTTTGAGTTATTGCTCCCAGAGCTACAGTCATTTTAGAAAATGACCCACAATTGCCTTTGCCAAAGTCTGTCACATCTGCTTCCCTTGGCAGGATCTGCTTCACTGATTGCTAAGATCCACCAGGTCTGGATAGCTTCCAGAATCTTCTCTGAAACTCTCCGGGTGTAAGGAGATCTGAGGCAGGTATGCTTCCAGGTCCTGATCCAGGTTACTTGAGGTCTCCTACAGTTAGCCAGGTAACGGCCTTGTTGATTCCACTTGCTGCTTGTAGGACCCCCCAGATCACTTGTTCCCAACTCGCTCACCTTAGTGGGCCACTTGCTTGTCTTCTTCCACTGCTTACCGGGGTCACTCTCCTCAGGAGTTAACGCCTGCATGTGCTGTAGTTGCCTGTCATTCGTCCTGGTCCTGGAGCTATTGGCTTTGTTCTTCTGTAATCTAGCTGTGAGTAAATAAAGATGAGACCAGAATCTTCACTCTGCCACTATCTTGTATCCCCCTGTATACATTTAGTTTCTCTGCATTTTTGAAATGAAATTATAAATCTATTTAATGAATATAGTCTTAAATAATTTTAGTAACTTGGACACATTACAGTTTTTGCCTGCTTTTAATTTTTTTTTCATATTTCTGAAATTTGGAGATCACATTTCTGTTTTTCCAACTTTCTGATATATTTTATCCACATTGACATACGAATAATTTCACATTTATATGTAAATTATATTTATTTTTCATGTAGTACCTCTAGAAAAAGACCATCTAAGCTTTGCCCTGCTTCATTCTTTATGAATTTAAAACAAGTATAGCCAACAAAGAAAGATACTTGTAAACAGTGAACCTGACCCAATATGCACAAATATATTAGTCTAATGTAAAACTTGTTTTATTATACATCATTTTCACTTAAAGTTGTACATTCTGAAAACCTATGCATGGCTTAGGTATGAACTTAATATAAAGTAATTTTCTGAGTCTGTGAGTTGTTCTAACAATTTTTGTTAATACTTGGAGTCACAATAAACTATAATTTATAACCAGTTGGTCATAAGTATAGAAGGCACAAAGTTGAGACTCACATCTGAAAAGAGAGTAGTACTGTACAATTGAGTTTTTAAGATGTGGCATCTTTGTTAAGTTTGGGTAGTTAGTATCAGAAGTTTGTGTGCAGAAAGAAAAAAAAAAACCTTCCCTTTAAACTTCTCATAACTGGAAAGAAATTCCCTAATGTATTGTTCCTAAATTTTACCAACTTTTTTCTACAAATTTGATTCATGCTGAGACTGACTTTCTATGATTTGTTCATAGACTCACCATTCAGAGGATGAGGCTATAAGTTCCTGTTTTATGTATGACAAATTATTTGGTGAGGGGTTGATATCTTAAATAAAAAATTTGAAATAGCTGATACTATACAAAGTTTTCTATTGTCTATCAAGCAACACTAGGTAAGTACTATGACCAAGAAGAAAAAAACCAGTGTTGTGTTTTCTCAGTGAATGAAAATACATCATAATTTTCATGGTGCTAAAAGACTAACAAAAATTTAATAGCACTATGTAGCTAGATCAGGGAGGCCAATGTTTAAATAAAATTAATGGCTGAATATACCCAGGTCCCATGGAAATACTTTCCAGAGCTGATAAAGTCAAGAGAGAAACAAGAAATACTCAAAGGAGAAAGGCACTCCCCACCCCAACCTACAGGTGGATGAAGCCCAAGCTGAGCAAGAAGCAACAGAAATGGTGAGTGTGGGGAAAGTCAAAGCCCTACCAGGACCTCTCTTCCAGCTGCACTGCTTCTTTAACTGCATTGCTTTGTTTCCACACAGTTTTGATCTCTTTCATAGTCCTATGGAGGTCCTGGTTAAGGACAAGAAATCAACTGCGAAACTCAGAAACATCTAAGAACCCCCCAAAGCTGGAAAGAATAACATGCTATGACTTGAAGTTTTATTGAACACAAGCCAGCAGAGAGATTTTCTTCATTATATTCAAATGCAGCTATTTTTTATTTTTGATCAATTTTATTTGGGGCACTGATTTTGGTATATAGACTGTATGTTGGTATTTATGTTATTCAAACTATTTTAGCTTTAATAAATATATCTATAAGCTGTCACTTTCTACATTAACCTGAAAGAATTGCATTCCTCTGATTTAAAAATCCTGGCAACTTTATATCTTATTTATACAGTATTGACAGAGGTCATTCCATTCCTGGAACCATGAGCATCTATAAATTATTGTAAGTGCAAGGTGTGCAATGAGATATACTGAAAATGAGGTGAGGATGTTGAGTAAGAAACTGAGGTGATTTCTCAGAAAAGCAGGTTGTGCATTTATATTAAAAAGAACAGTAATACTTTCTAAAAGCTGTGAAAGTATTTAACTAATTTATTCTTGAATTTTCATTTTCACTGCTTTATTTTATGCATTTTTGCATTTTGTAATCAAATGTTGAAATACAAGCTCATAATGGAGACAAACTTTTACACTTTTTTTTTTCCTTTTGGTTTAAAAGGTTTATTATTATAAATGCAAGTGATCAAGAAAGTTGAAAATTTTACAATCTATTTTGAATCCATACCACGTCATATATTAGAATGTGACTTTGATAAATTTCTTAATATTTCTTAATCTTAGTTTCTTCATCAACAAAGTAAATTTTATAGCTTACTTCATAGAAGGTTATCAAGATCATGGTGAAAAAAATGACAAGTATATTGTACATTCTCAACATGACTCGAATCCACAGTTAACTTTCCTCTCAATTAATTTACTTCAGACCAATTTGATTCTGTTGAAGGTATTGGAAATGGTAGATTTTGCATTATCAGTTATATCAATCTGTTATTCATTGATTTCAGGAACTGAGTCATCATCTGAAACCCACTGCTCTGACTGATCTACTTACACTCATCCTCCTTTTTATTTCAAAAGGTGTTTTTCCCTATATGGTTAAAAAGGATACTGTTTTCATCCACTACTGCTACTCTGAAGTCTATCAACAGTGCTTGACACATTTGACACTCTTAATAGGTCTATCAATGAAATCATGGGATGGTTTATACTTTATTCCAAAAGTCATTCTCCATCTTTTTATCTCCCTTCCTGTCTCTTTTGTTCATTCTATTCCCTTTCCTCATTCAATTAGGTGTTCATCACCAGGATGTTTGTTACAGTCTCTGCCACAACAGTGGCACATCAATGTCTTTATATAATTATACTCTGAAAGCAGTAATTTAGCTTTTACAGTATTGTGGTAAGCATATTTTTAATGTTGAATACATGGTAGACATTAAAACACAGCTACTCAGTCAATGAAAAAGTAAATTAAAGATTGATTCACTTCTTATTAGGACTTCAGAATTTAAGGACATTCAGGTACTAAAGAACAATATAAAGATGTGGCAATTACTACAGATAGGATAATTCTTATCCATTCCATCTATTAATCAACATGCAAACAAACATTTATTGAGAATGTGAGATTAGCATTGGTCTTCATAAAGTGCAAAGAAAATATGTGAAATACACAAAAACTGCTCATTGTCTCAAATTGTTCACTAAAGAAATGAAAAAGATATTGCATCACTAATTTTAAATTTTTAGAACTGCAGATCACATTTCTACAAGAAGAAAATAAAATTAAGAAATTAAGTATTCAGATGTTGCATCAGATTTGTGTTTCAGCCCTTCAGTTTCACTGTAAGTTTCTTAATTGTATTAGTTGAAACACCAGAAATGTTTATAAGCTAAATCAATATTAACACCAAGAGAATTCAAGTACTCATTGCTTATAAAAAGATAGTATAGTTAGGAATTAATACTATGGCTAGGTATGATATCTAATAATTAATTTACTAAATTTGAGTTATCAATAAATAATTATTACTGATTTGCTTCTCTCACAAATGTGTCAGATCAATTCTTACTCCAGTCCCAAATGTCTCTACCATCAGAATATGACAGTCATCAGTGTTAGATGCTCCTTTCCAAGAACAAATTATTTTTGGTAATAAAAGCCCATCTGTTTATCTAATTTGTGGATTTGCTCTGCCTACATTATCATCTGCCCAACTAGCCTTGAAATGATCGCCCTTATATGATGAAACATTACAGGCCCCCTGCATTATACCATTTCTCCACATAGTCATCATAAGAGATAACACCTCCACCTTGGAGAGTGAGCTGGCTTCATAAATTGACCAACAATTCAGTTTACAAAGATTAAGTGCCAACTTGGCCTAAAACAATGTGTTAAGAAATGGAAGTGATTTCAAAGGGAAAAAATAGAGTCTGTTCCTTATGAAAAATGTAATTTTTTTGGAATTAATGTAGTCACTGTGGTACATTTATTCATTTGATTGCTTTCTAAAAAAGACCCAGACATACTTTTTGAAAAAGTATGTAAAAGGTTGAGATAAAAGTAAAAGGTTGAGATAAAAAATATAATATGTAGAACTTCCCATTATGTCAATCCTATGGATTAAAAAATGCTCCAAAGATTTGTCATTATTTGTTATTAAATTATACATCATAGACTAAAGCTAGAAATATACTGACTGAACAATAATAAAAACTCTACACAATAGAATCCATTAGACATATGTTTATGAAAAATGCAGCAACACAAAAAGTTGTTTTAGTTGGAGATATAACAAAAGTCATATACTATACATATTTATATACACATAAATATTTTTTTCCAAAAATATAACAAGTAGGAAAGGAGATTGAACAAAAGCCACATTGTCTTTAAGTGAGAAGTCTCTAGTTTTGTGAATTATTTTTTATGTCTAATGAAAATCAAACTATTGTACCCTTATGTGAATGTAGGTTTGACAAAAATAAATAGTTTTCTATGACTTGGTACAAAATGTCTCCATGCAAGGAAAGAAATGCATAGAAATAAAAGTACTAACTTGATTAAAGATGAAAATTTTCTTTCAGGGCTCATCAAATAGAAGATAACATTTTTGAGTGTTTCTTATTTTACCACACACTTAAAAAAATATTATGTCACACTGTTCACAGTCTTCCTGGATATGAGGTATTGCCCTTGTTTTACAATTAGAAAAATGTTGATTTAGAAAGTTTAAAAGACTTGAACCAAACTAAAGAATAGTAAATGTCAGAATTGAACATTAAATCTACAAGTTATAATGCTGGGTCCAAGACTTTCTTTCTGCATATTATTTTATTTCACCATAAGAATAGCCTTTGACTTCACTTATATGCATCATGTTATTTTTAAATTTTTTTAAATCAGTTTGCTATCATGTGTCCATGCTCAAATATATGCAAGGAATTGCTTTACCTTTAAACACACACACACACACACACACACACACACACACACACACACACACCCCAATTTCTTGTCTCCTTTCTATGTATCTAATTTTTAACATAAACCAAAATATATCTGGATGGAGTTTCCTGTTTCCCTTCCTAGTTCATACCTCTCAATACTTTTATCCACCACCTCTCTCACACACACAAAATTAACATGAATAAGGAGAGACTGCATAATATTGTTTTCATAACTGAAAAATATAGTTTTGTATGCCATAAATGGCAACCAGGTACCTCTAACCTAAAACAGTAATACTCTTCAAATAAAATCACTTAACACATACTTAGGGCATACAAATAATATCTATATCACCTTATGTTTATATTGTAACAATTTGATCTCCATAGAAAAAGAAGATCCATGTTCCCTGTCCAACCAAGGAAAGATGGAGATGAGTGTTAAGGAGAAGCTAAAAGTGATCATTTAGAGGAAACTTGATAGAATAAAGACATGGAAGATACACTTGGAGCAGAGAAACAAGAAAAGTCACAGTTGCTTCTCAGTCTTCAACTTGAAGCACAGACTTGAGAGACATGGAAGGAGAATTTCGGTAAGAGATTTACAGGGAGATTAACAGTGGCAGCTCTTTTACTTGACTTGTACTTTGATTTTACTTTTGTCGTTACAATCTGGCCCATTCTTCCCCTTTTCTATGGTTACCCACGAGAAGGTGCCTTAGACTTGTGGCAGGTTCTCAGACATCAGTGACCCTGGTCTGGGCCAACCCTGTTTGCCTGGGCATTTGCCCATGAGGGAAAGGGTAACTTTGGGTACTTTATTTGGATTTTATTATCTTCCTTTATATTACACACTAATTGTATTAAAATTCTTTTCTACTGAAGGTCATATACACTAAGAGTATGTCTGCCTTTATGCAGTGGCTGGCAGTATTCATTTGGAGCAGGCAGATTTGGGGATCCCATAGTTCTTGCTAAATCATTATCAACAAGCTCTTTTCTAGGCAAAAGACCCGAGTATCACATTTAGCTATAGAATCAAGTTGCAAGCATTAATAAGCTGGATTATTCAAGTTAAAAAAAATGTAAATGATGTTAAATACTGATAGAAGAATATATGGAAGCTGGTTGCGTACACTGCCTGGTTATGATCCGGTGTTTGCATTATAGAACACCATGAGGTCTGTCATTGGCCATAAATTCTATACTTCCCATTTTCCTATTTTTTTAATTGTTTATTTTTATAATATTTTATTGATTGTATACACACACATATTACATTGTTTTCTACCCCAATGTTCTCCCATCACCTTATCAGCTGTGAAATATCTTAATCTCTTGTACGCTCCCCCATCCCCAGTTTTACACTTCTCCCCCTCTCTTGCTCTCTGCTTCCATTCTGTTGGTACTTTTATATTTTTCTTGTCTGTCTGTTTGTTCGCACTATATCCCTCATATAAGTGAAACCATTCCATATTTCTCTTTTTCTTTCTAGCTAACATGATTCCTTCTAGCTCCATCCATATAGCTGCAAATGACATGTTTGTCTTCTTTGATGAATAATATTCCATTTTGTAAATATATCACATCTTTTTCAGCCATTCATCAGTTATGGTACATTTGTGTTATTTTTATATCTTGGCAATTGTAAATAGCACTGTGATAAACATCCGGGTACATGTGTCTTTTTTTGAATTAATATTTTTTTTACTTTGTGTAGTTCCCAGCAATTCCCAGTAGTGGAATTACTGGGTCAAATGGGAGTTCCATTTTCAGTAGCTTGTGGGTCCTCCACACAACCTTCCATAGTGGTTGGACCAGTTTGAACCTCCACCAGCAATACAAGAGTGTTCCTTCTTCTCTGCATCCACACCAGCAATTGTTGTTGTCCATTTGTTGTTGTTGTGTTGTTTTGTTCTTTTTTGTTTGTTTTTACATCATTATCTACCCCAGGCTTTCCCACCACCTTATCACCCATCCTCTGTGATCTGTTTTAATCATTGTTTTTATCTCTTTTCCTCCACTTTCTTTATACTCAGCGGAGAAAGTTGAAGTTGGATATGATCTTCTCTAATGCAAAACATTTCTCAAATAACTGCTTATTTGTCTATCTTGCTTCACTTTGTAATGTTTTTCTTCATTATTAAAAGCATTCTCGGCCAGGCACGGTGGTGCATGCCAGTAGGTGGCAGCCTAGGAAGCTAATGCCAGGGCCAGGGAATGCGGTTTGAGTCCCACCAGGGGCATATAGTGACACCTAGTCCCAAAAAAATAGCTGGGCATGGTGGTGCACACCTGTAATCCCAGCTGCCTGGGAAGCTGAGGCTGGGGATTGCTTGAGTCGGTGGTAACCCGGGCATTCTCCCCTCTATCAAAGATAGTTTACCCTCTCTTCCTAATACAATGAACCCATTTTCTAGGTCTTGTTTTAACATCTCACTGTATTCTTTAAAGTATCCTAATAAAGTGTCTTCCACTTTAAGTACTCCTTCAGTTACCGTATCTGTCTCCTAGGCTCTTCATTTAAATATGATCTATTCTATAAATAAATAAATAAATAAATAAATAAATAAATAAATAAATAAATAAATAAATAAACAAACAAATAAATAAATGAACAAACAAATAAATAAACAAACAAACAAGTAAATAAATAAATATGATCTATTCTCACTATGTCTACTTTCTGATTCCATATTCATACTGTGATACATTGAATTCCAGATTCTGCCACATGGCTATAATTATCTCTTATTAAATCAAGAGATTTCAAATATCCAATTCTATGATATATCTAAAACTTTATCTGACATGATATCTCCACTGAATGTCCTTTAGTCCTTTATTAATTATTTTTTTCTCTTTAAAACGTCTTTTTTTTTTTTTTTGTGGCACCATGCTCTCCTTGTGTTCTTCACCTTCCTTAGGGTATTATTTTTATCCCAGAGAATCAAAATCTTTATATTGTTAAAAAATAGTTTACTAGAAACTTTTTATTAGAACCCACAAGAAAAAAATATCTATTTGAATGGGATCTTATAAAGCATCTAGGATTTTAAAATGGAAAAAAGATATAATGCATTTTACTAAAAAACAAAATAAAAATATTTTAAATATTTTAATGTTTGACATTGTGTAGTAACAAATAATATGTCCTTACTGTATATATTATTTGGTTTTGCTTTTCAGGTAATCTTTAAAATTAATTGGTTAACTAATTTTTAGTTACTTTGAGTTTTATGATCTTCTCTTTTAGCCACCGGGGAACTTTATAACCTTTATGTTCTAGTCTATGAATTAAAAAATAAAATGAAATACTACCCATGCCAATATAAACAATTCAAATTGAAATAAACTATCACAGTGAGAGATACTAGTATAGGTAACAGCAAATACAGCAAGTGGATTAATTTCTAATTCTAGCCATTTTAAATGACTGCCCCATGTTCTGCATCCCCTTGGTAAGCTATTTTCTTCTATTTATCTCTAGATTGCTTGCTGTCCGTGAAACCTATTTTTTATTTGTTACATTTGTGCTTTAATAGGCTTTAAATTTATATCAGTCTTTCTTTGCTAGCTACATTGTAACCTCCTTAGGAGAAGAACAATATTTTATTCTCATGTGTAAGTCTCAGGTAGCTTTTCAAAAAATTAGATACTCAAAAATGGTTTTCTTATAAATGTAATAAAATTAGTATTTCCATTCTCTACTTCAGCATACTTTTGCACCACTTAGCATCTGTTTCAAAGAAAACTGCCTGATCTTTACTTTACTTAATACAGGTTGAAAGAAGATAATGATATGAAAGCATCTGTAAATATCAAGTCATGTCTTTAACCACAGAAACTTATAAAATCTTGAGTACCCTGAAGAACGATCATTACAAAAATTAAAAACAAAACAAAACAAAATTTCTTTGGGTAATAGAAATGTTGTGTACATTAGCTTGTCCTAATTTTCTATTACTAACTACATTACAAATTATTCTCAAATTTAGTGACTTCATGAAAACATATTAACATTTATTACCACAGTCTCTCGCCTTCCCTCTCTCCCTCCCTCTCCCCCACCCACCCCCGTTGGTTTTCGTTTTTGTTTTTCAAGAATCTGATTAAAGTTCTTTAGCTCTGCATCTCTTACAGGTTGAATGAAGATATTGACAGAGACTAGTCATTTTAAGGCTCATATAAAATGAGTTTACTTCCAAACTCAGGAAAGGAATTGCTAGCAATTTAGATCTTCACTATTGGTTGGATCAGGGACTCTGTTCTGTGTAATATGTTGATTAGAAATTTTTCTCAGTTCTTTGCTATTTGGGGTATTCTATAGAGTTCTCAAAATGGTAGATGATTTTATTAGTATGATCAAGCCAAAAAGAAAGAGAAAATAGGACAAGATGAATTCAATACTTGTAACCTTAATATAGAAAGTGACACCCCGTATCTTTTACATATTAAACATATTGGAAATAAGTCACTAAATCTTGTCCAGGAGTGTGTAACAGTAAGTGGGAGTCAACTCTTCCCTGATGTAGAAAATTGAAATATGGGATACAGGAAAAACATACTTAATAATAGAAATAATAACTTCCTTATAGGTAGGTTTTTGATAGATAGCCCTTACAACTTTGAGAGGTTAACAGTATTATTCATGTTTTATAGATTAAAAAAACCATAGTCATGGAAGGAAAATGCTTCTTAAAACTTCATAACCACTAAGTGGCAGTGTCACTTCTGATATTGAACACTATCTGACCTTCAAAATTCAGAAATTGAAAATAAGTAGAATATTTAAGAAAATCAATGTATGGTTAGAGTATTCCTCTTTAAATATTATGTGCAAATTATCTTTTCTCCAAAGATCAACACTTACTTCTTATGTTTTTCTAACTATTAATTTACATTCTCTAACAATGTGATTCTTCTATAAAGGTCATTAAGCTGCTGTTCAATTCTTGATATTTTACTTAGAAGCAGGGTTTGATCCTGTTGATCCTATAACAGAGTTTTTTATGGAGAGAGAACACTGGAATCCTGCTTAAACTATAGCTCAGTTAATTTCTACAATGAAAAGAAATAGGAGAAAGTATAAAAATGGAATTTAGAGTTCTAATTGCTTACTTCACTATAATTCTGGCACTGTAGATTTCCCCATATAGGGAAATATATGTATATATTTATCATCTGATCATCATATCCATATCAATATTATGTCTAGCCAATTTTATGCCATATTCAAATGTTGTCTAGTAACTTTTTACTCAATCAAACTGCAAAAGAATGTTGACTGTAAAATCAATAGAAAAATTTTTTTCTCAGCTCAACTATATTTTGAGGTAGGCAATAAATTTGCATAACATATTATTACTAATGAATATAATTGCATATCTAAAATAGTGTGCCACACCAATGATGACATTTCCAATTATCTAGCTGTGCCTTGCATGTATCTAGATATCAAGAAGATTGGTCACTTACTCCATTAACTGCAAATGTGTCAGTTTCCTGTGCCATTATCTTATTATCCTCAATTCAGAATGGATAAGTTGTCTCTCTTCTCATGTTTCTTGAAATCGTGCCTTCAAAGGAAGAAATATAGCAAGTTGGTAGAAACAGTTCAATATCAAGATTATAAATAGAAGTATGGCATTTAATTTCTTTGTTTTAAAGTACGACTAATTTAGCTTATTATAATCTGTATCCTACTAAAAATTATTAATTGTATGAAAGATGTTTTAGGTCAAAGTTCCTCACATTTTATAATCAATGAAATAAATATTAGAATGCAAAAATTGAATTTTATTGATAACTAGTCAGTAATTAAACTATCTAGTATATAGTGAATTTACTAAATGTCAATGTAAGAAATTTGAAGTTTAAAAAATATAAAATCAGATCTAATAACTGTATTGGAATGAAACAAATGAAGCAGATGCAGTGGTGAGAAATGTTTGTATTTATAGTGTATCTATATCCAGACAAGAGACTATTAATGAATACTTTTATTTTTTGTTATTAGATATTGACAATGTCACTAGGATCAATGAGTTTTACATACATGGAGAAGTAGTATCAGAAATGTTAAAATTTCAACATTAGAAGAATATTCAGTTCTGAATTGGATACTGAGTGGGTAGAGTAGCCTAGCCCTTTGGATGAAAACTATCAATCACCTTTTCTAAAAGGATAGTAGTTACCAACAGGAAGAAGAGGTATAGTAAAGTAAAACAGATGCCCACTACTAAAATATCTTCTTTATCATAGATATGAGGCAGAATCTAGTCATTCAGTTTACTTACACTATCTGAATACTAGAAAGGGTAAAATTATTCTCAATACTTAGGAAAGAACCCAAATATATTAAATACTTATCACCTAAAGTCAGGGATGTTTTTTAACAATTAAGGAAAGGTTGCAGAAACTAGAAGAAAAAAATAAAAGTATGATGTGAAACAATTCTTTGACATGCAACTGAGGGTAGGTATTATTCAATCCAAAACAATTAAACCGGAAACTATGTGAAATTGACCTTGAAAACCAGTATTTTGAAAACTCCTAATGTGTTTGCAGAGTTGAAAATCACAGCTAGAAATTAAGAGTTAGATAAAAAGAGGTATACAATACAAGATACATGAGAATAGTTTAATGATTTTATAGTTTTTAAATTTAGGGATGACAGAGATACTAAACTGAGATAAGTAATATTTCAATTAAAAAGGTTGAAAAGACAGGAAGTATCAAACTAGAAAATTCCAGTAAAACATTCCCCTAGCAAAGCATAAAATAAATAAATAAATAATAACATAAAAAACATGCTTCTATAGAGATTCCAAGATCAAAGATCTGTAGCAACCACGCAATCCAATAAACAAACCAATAAAAAGAAACATTTGCTATAGTAGGAAATTTCATATTATTTTTATTACACCTTCCTCCATATCTCCTTCCAGTGTAATTTGGTCAATTTGCAGTTTGGTTCAATTCCCATTTCCTCTCTTGAGACAGAAAGAGCAGAGTGGAACAATTTAGAAAGGTTCTGGCCTATCTGTATGCTGCCAGAGGGAATGGTTTATATGTCTTGTTTGACTTTTAGCTCAGATTAGAAATGAGATCATAATTTGGATCTCAGGTTGGAAGCTGTGGTAGGCAATGGCAGGTGGTAAAATGCATAGATCTCAGGCAGATAGCAGATTGGAAGAGAGCTGGGGGCAAATAATTTTGGACAGAAGAATAGAACATTTAAGGCCTTAAGAGGAAACTTGTTTAATACCCTTCAGAAATTTAAGACAATTGGAATCAAAGAGGAAATTGGTAAAAACAAGCAAAACAAAACAAAAATAAAGGTACATATGAAGGCTTAACAGGAAATAAGCCCATAAAAAAGTAAGAGTATATTTTCAAACATTGCCTTGAATTTTCCCAAGCCTCTGAGACCTGCTGACTAATGAATGTTTTTCACACTACTCTGCAAAACCCAGGAAACGTGGTATCCAAATTTCAACAAAAGAGCACATTTCATGGTAAGAAACAGGAAAACAAGACCCAATTAAATGTTTGAAATCTCCATATCTGTCCTGAAGATACACATTTATTAAACTTACTTAAAAAAAAAAAACCTAACATTATTGTCTCAAATTTGTTCAGAGTTAAAGGAAAATGGGCAAAAACAAACCTTTAGGAAAACAATTTATAAACAAAATGACAATATCAACAATGACATAGAAATTATACTAAAAGAAAAGCCAAACACATAAATTTTAGACCTGGAACATATAATAACTTAATTTAAAATAAATTACTGGAGAAGTTTAACTAAAGACACAAACACCTGAAGGAATAAACTGAATTGGAGGATAAGTCAATTGACCTTATTGAATGTGAGGTTCAAAGGGAAATAGTGATTAAGAGTGAGAATATATTAGGTTATTAATATACCAATATAAGTACAGAGAAAATGCAAGAGAAAAGGGAAAGGGACTGAGAGAATGTTTAAATAAATTAGTAGTTGAAACTTTCTGAATGTGAAGAAAAGTATGGATATACCAACACATAATGCTCAATAACACTGATATGGTAAATGCAAAGTTATCCACACCAAGATATATTGCAACTAAACCGTGAAAGTCAAATAAATGTTCTTGAAAATAGCAAGGAAAAAAATGAATTCACCAAGTATAGTGGCCACAATTAGACTAGTAGTTGAAAAATCCAGCAGTCCAAAAAAACTCATAGTTAAAATGAATAAAGAAATTACAAGTCAAGAATTCTATATCCAGGATAACTTTTCTTCAAAAAAGAGGGGAAAATTAAAATATTTTCAGGTAAGCAAAAGCTCATTACCTTTAGATCTTTCATATTGGAAATGTTAAGTGGAATCTTAAAAGTTGAAATGAAAGCATACAAAATAGCAATTTGAAGCCTTATGAAATATTTTCTCTGATATATATAAATAAATGGGCAATACAAAAATCATTATTACAATACATTTGTTTTGTGATTGTAAGATTTTATGCAAATCCATAAAAATAATAATACAATTCTATAAATGTTTGCACAATATGTAGCAATGTAATTTGTGATATCAGTAATATAAAGTAGGAGAGATAAAACTCTAAAAGGTTAATATTTTTTATGTTTTTGAATTGAAATTGGTATTAAAATAGACTACCATATGTTGTATGCTATATGTAATCCTCCCGGGAACCACAAAGAAAAGTATCTACAAAATATACTTACAGGAAATGAGAATCAAAACAGAGCACTATTAAAAAATCAACCATTAAAAGAGTAGTAATGGAAATTAGGAAATTAGGACCTAAAAGCAATAATACATAAGAGAAATAAATGACAAGAAGGTAAATGTTTCTCTATCAGAAATGTATTCAATGCCATAATCAAAAAACAAATTGATAAATAGACACTAAAATAGAGGGTTTGATTATCTGCTATTTTTAAAAGACTCATTGGGTCATAGAACACAGATTAAAAGGGGAGATATTTATTCCATGAAAATAAATATGAGCAAAGAGAAGGGGAGTCTTTATTTAACATTTAGCAAAATATGTAAATCAAACAACATAACTTCAGGATAAAGACCACTGACAAAACTAAAGGTAGGAGTAGACAATTTTGTAATAAAAAAGAGACTTTCAGCAGTGGACAGATTAACTACACAGGAGATTAAAAAGAAATAGAGCACTTGGACAACTCAATGGTTCAAATGACTCTAAGCATATATATAATAACCCACCTATTCTGATATCAGAATGCAACACTTTTCTCTGTAGTACCCATGAAAAATATGCATGCAATATAGATATGTAGAAAAGTCTTTAAAAGGCATCTCTGCATATATATAAGATGGAGTAACCTTAACGACATTATATAAAATGACTTTTAGTTATGAAAGGACAAACATTGATTTCACTTACATGAGACACCTAGAATAGTAAAATTCATAGAGATAGATAGCAAATTATTCACTGTCATTAGTATTGGCATTGCAGATGTCAAAGAAGATTGGGGAATTAGTGTTTAATGGATAGACTATTAGGAAGGTGAAAAAGTTCTGGAGATGGACAATTATGATTGCTAAAAAAAAATATAAATGCACTTAATGCCACAAAACTCTACTCATTAAGTGGTTAAAATGGTAAGTTTTCTGTTTAATTCACCTCACTTTAAAAATATTAATATATTGTCCAAAATGGTCAATTTATTAAAATCAAGAATTGTTAGAAAAAAGAATGATGATATAAACGATAGTAAATTTTAAAATAAAGAATAAGAGATTTAGATGGTAGTAAAGAATCTGTGTCTGGGAATTCATTTGGTGACAGTGGAGACGCTGCAACAAATCAGTTCTCCTATCAATCAATGATTAAAAATATCCAAAAAAATATTAGAAAGCTTAAGCGAGTTGTGAACACAACCAGATAACCAGACCCGGGGTGGCGAGGGGGGTGGGGGGGAGAATCAAGATTCCAAGAGAAGAACCAAGAAGTGAGCCAATATTTGGTCAGCCATTTTCTTTCTAAGGCAAAGACACTAAGATAAAGAGAGGTCAAGCTTCACCCATCTTTTGGTATTTTCTGTATTCAAAAATTAAAGATATGTCTTTAAGATATATAAGAAAGGAGGAGCAAACACATTGTTGAAAAGGGAGAAACAAAGAATGAGTTCAACATTTCATGCTTTCTCCCTGTGGCATATGCCACTTCCATGAAGAAAGTTACTAAAGCAGAATTTTTTCTTTATTTTTAATACTTTGAAGACAAAACTGCAGTTCAAGATCTAGAAGGAAAAAGAATTGTACATAAAACCTAATCTTTCTGCTATGCTTCCTGAAAGTTTTCATGTTAAGAGCACAACTAACCAGAATTAGGAAGTAGACTCACAAAAATAACAGTACAAGTTATTATTATTGATTATTGATTATTATTGATTATTGAGTACAAGTTAATATTGATTGATTATTATTGATTATTGAGTACAAGTTAATATTATTGATTTATTGGTTATTAGAAAATTAATTCAAATCAGAAGTTAATGTTTTATCATATTAACATTGTAAAATAGAAAACCATAATTATCTGAATAGGTAAAGACTAATTTTTGTTTAATTTAAATACATAGTAGTAACTACTTATCAAATTGAATTAATAAGAAAATTCTCCAATCAGTTTCACACAACCTATGAAAAAATTGCAAATCAAAAAGATCAAGAACACCTGCTACCAACACTGCTATTTATCTTGAATTTGAAATCATAAATTATTAAAGGAAAACTATAGATAGAATATAAAAATATTTAATTTATAAGAAGAAATATAAAACTAAAGTTATTTATAAATGATATGATAATACATAAGGAAATACAAATTGATTATTATGAGAATATTAGTCATTAAACATTTTTAAAATAGAAAATTAGTTTATTGTTAAGTATCAGTTAGTAGTAAGAAATAATTTTAAATCATATTCTTTATAATATCATAAAAAATAAAAATATTAATGCTTCTTATTTCAGTGAAATATGTGGGCATCTATACTGAAACAAACAAATGAGAATACCACAAACACAGATAAAAACATACTGAAATAAATTAAGGAAAACTGAAATACAAAGAGAAACATTATGACAGATTGGAAGTTTCAATATTGTAAAAAGTTCCAATAGACTGTTACACAAAAAGTAGTCAATCAAATATCTGCATCATTTTCTTGGAAATGATAAAATTATTTTAAAACATACATTACCAAATAAAGAAATAAGAATGGCCAACACAATGAACAAAGTTCAAGCACTTCTGTTTTAAAAAATCAAGATGTAATATAAAATTACTGCACTTAAGACTATGATATTTATGCATAAAAATAGTACTACAAAGCAAGAGGGAAAGAGAAAGATCTCAGCAACAACTTAGATATACAGAGTTCCTTGCCTTATAACAAAGGAACTCTTTTTCTGACACTTTGTAGAGAGAGAGCTAGGACCTTTCAGTAATGATACTTAGATATTAGGATTTACATACAGAACAAAAAGTGAATCTTTAACACTATTTCACACCAAAGATTAAAAATCAGCTCCAGATGGAATATGAATCTTAGTATAAATGGCAAAACATTTAAACAGAAACAGAATAACATATTTTTGGAGAGAGCAAAGATTTTTTAAGTAGCTCACAAAAATAATAACTATTTCTGAAAATGTTGATAAAGTGAACTTTACAAAAATTAAGAACTCATGTTCATTAAAAATATAAATATTATGAATGATCATGCAAGCCAGAGAATGGGAGTGGATATTTTCAATACCTAAATACCACACTGTGACAGTCATCTTTCAATTATTTAAATAACTAAATTATTTAATAACTAATTTATTATTTATTAAAATTTATATGTTATTATATATAATATATATATAATTTTATTTTATATTATTATTAAAATTTAATAACTAATTTATTTATTAATAAATAAAAAAGATTATTTAAATAACTATTAAATATTGTAAAATGTTCTCAACTTTATGGTTCAGATACAAAACATAAAGTGATATCTAGTAATATTGCTAAAAATTAAAGGGATGCATTACTAAGTGTGAAGGCTATGAAGCTAGAATCCCTGTATACCTAAGGAATTGACAGAATTTGGTAGGGAATCTTTTTTAAAACTGTTTAGTAATAGCTACTAAATTTAATCGTTGACACAAAACATAAATTAATCTACCCATTCTAGATACACCCAAAAGAAATATACATGTGTTCATAAAAAATAAAAAGAATTTTATTAACAACTATTAGTAACAGTCACCCATTATTACACAGTAGAACTGATCAAAAAGTTGTGGTATGGCCTTACAATTTTGTATGATGTTTTATATCAACAGCATGAGAAAACAAATTATTGTGAGAAGCAACAAATAAAACATTTCATAAAAGTAATATGAGAAAAGCTAGATAGACACAAAGGTACATACTCAATGATTGTATTTATTCATTAATTTTATGATTAAATTTCAAAAGCTGAAAAACTAATTTTATGTTACAAATCAAGATAATGATCATTGTTGTTGGTAAAATGATCATTGTTGTTGGGAAAGAATATGAGGGGGATGTCTCAAGTGCTGATAGTTTTCTACATCTTAATCTGGATGGTAGTTGCAAGGTATATATACTTTGCATGAATTTTTCCACCTATATGTGGTGTTTTAAGTACATTTGCCTATTATATGATATCTTAAAACAATAAATTTAAAGAAGAAGGTAGTATTCCCATCCTCCTCCTCTTTCCCTTTCTTACTACTTGGAATGTGAATATGATGTTGTTGGAGCAGGAACAGCTGCTTTAAGTCAACAAACTTAAGGTCTCCTAGTCAGGAGTGTAAAGTAAGGAAGAGGAAGTATCCTGGCTCTCAGGTGACATGAAGCCACCATGTACTTGCTGATAATAGTGTGCTTTTATATATGTTGATCCCTCTATTTTGTAGGCATACCTCATTACTTAATATATCCATCTATTCCAATACTCAGCTTAAATTATAGATTCCTAAAAACTTTTTTTTTCCACCTAATATGCATATGACCATTGTATATTTTGTGCCTTTGGCCACCATGGTACAGTCAGCATACTTCTTATTTAGTCCCAGAACCCTTATGACAAGTACAAAAACAACCTGTATTTATTTGTTTTAGTAAGTCAGAATTTTCTTGAATTTCTTACATTTCCAGAGTCTAGCATGACATGTCATTAAGAGTTTTTGATTAAATGATACATAAATGATTATATCACAATAATTTTTGCTCAAATCTTATCCTAAATCCCATCTACTGGTCAACTTCTTAAACTATAATCATTGCATCCATGGACTTTTTGAGGAAATATTAGGAACTGCCTTCAGAGGACCCATTTATCATGGACTTATCACAGCCACATTATTCCTAGTAGGAAGACTAAGTGCAAAGATAAATGCCATCCAATTAAATAACAAATGTCTTAAAAAATTAATTCATTAATTATTCCAGTAAGAATAGTTATTTAAAACTGTTCCACAGACATCTCCAGCAGGAATATTTATTCAAAACTGTTGCCTGTAGACTAATTTAGTGAGTCAAGATTCTAACAACTTAATTGGATTCAATGTTAGAAGGAACATTTTGGACCCTTTTCTGACAGCTGTTAGCTGTCAGTGTCATCATATAGATGTCATTTGCATTGTTTTAATGGTGTGTCTTACAGCATTGAAAGAAATCCAACTTTATGACTTCCAGACTCTTTTTTTTTATTGTTCTCCCCACAAGAAACATTATACACATTAAAATAAATACTCTGCCTTTCATATCTGACAGTGAGGAAAAATGTAGATTTATAATAATTGCTTCTTAATTTGTTACCTGCTTTGTGCAATTTAGATGGGGTTTATGTTAACTTAAAAAATATGTTGTTTGCAGTTTCTTCTTGACTTTCTTAAAAAGCAAAGGCTAGGAAAATCAAATACTAGGAAAAACAATAATGTGGGTTCCACAGCACTGGTAACATTTACTGGTACTTCTAAGATGTGCAAGATTCAGGATTCAGTTTGGAGAATAAAAATAAACACAATCCTTCCTTCCACTTAACTTTCTTTGATCTCTGCTGTCACCTATTTAGCCTAGGCCAATTTTATTTCTTGCTTAGATAACCTCTATTTGCTAACCGATCTCACCAATTCCTGGTCCCTTGTACATCATTATTATGTGGCACAATTTCCTCCTTTGGACAGTAATTCTTAAGATGAGAGCATGTTCTCTACTTGAATTCTAGTTTTGTAGGATCCAGTTTCTGCTTCCTGCTCTAGCCTCATTTTGTTGTCCTCTCGCTCTTTCTGCAATCAAGTTCTGTCACAGTAGCCTTTTTCCTGTTCACATCATTTTCAAAGTCCTTCCTCAATTCAGCCATAACTTCACTATTCTTGCCTTCCATCATTTCCTTCCTCATAATGATTTATTTTTTTTGCTTAGAATCTTCCCCTCACTCCTCCCTTACCAGTTTGGTCAATGGCTACTTATTTTTAACATTTGGCTTCACTATGGTATGTGCAGACAGCTCTTTCCTGTCTCCACAAAATGGCTAGACCACTATATGCCATTTACTTTAATTATAGACCTAGAAACAATTAGACAATTAGAAAGAAGCTAAGAAAATAACACAAATTTAAACATTAATATGAGAACTAGAGAACTATCTTATACAAAAACTCTTTGAAATCATAACTGTCTGGAAATCAATTGAAATGACACACAAGAAAAAAGGTTAAACATTGGAAATATTGATTTTTTAAATTATTCTCATAATTTTAGGTGAAATATTATCTAAACTAAATTATACTCCTATGCCTTTTAAAACAAATCATATTTTAAAAATTGCCTTAGTAACTGTGTACTATATTGATGAATATAAGCAGTTATATGAAACTGTAATATTAATTTGCAGGGTGTCTTGGGGAAGAGCCAAGAAATAATATCCTTTGTCCCTGACAGGTTCCTGAAAGTTGAATAAGAAAGTGGAGACTTGAGAGAAGAATCCAAATAGCATACTTATGACTGATTATTGATAAATGGCTCTGACATTACTTTGTATGAGTCAGTTTGATCTGCTGCCTGGGTTCTGAGTGATGTACCTTTATTAACCCTCCTGGGTTAAGAAACTAGAGTTTCAGTACTCCTGGTGGAAAAGCCACTACCTGAGAAAAGAGTCAGTGCTGAGTGCAACATGGTAAATAACCCTTCCCCAACTTACCAACAGTAACAGTTGCAAAACAGTTCTCCATGGATATTTTACATATCTGCATGGTCAGGACCTCCTCAGTGAAGGGCATGGAAAGGCATGTTTGAATAATAAATAGACTTGGAAGTAGGGGATAATGCATTTCTCCTGAGAGGTGTGAATTCATACCTCCCCAGAAACCCTGAAGGTTATAAATAAAATGCTTTCTCTTTCTCAGTCTCAGACATTCACTACCAGGGAGTTGTGACTTAAACAGATACTTTTCCACAGCCTAAGATGTACCAGCTCTGCTGGTGGCAATGACCCCACAACTACCACCCCCACTAAACCCACCCTCCCATCAAGTACAGCTGGAGGGCTGGTCAGCTTAGGGAGACAGTGTGTGTTATTCTAAAAGCAGCACTGGACTTCTCCATCAGTCCCTCTACTGCCCCCACTCCACTACAATGCCTACAGGGAGTACCTTCCCATTCCACACCCTTAACAAGACTGGTTTGAGTTTCTCTCTGGTTGTCCAGAAGTGCTTCCTTTAATTAGCAACCAAGCCATCCTAGAGCAGGAGGCTTCAGAGTGGCCACACAGAAGCCAACCTCAATGGGCCAGGCTTTTTGCCTGCCCAGAGGTAGCTGTGTTTGAGCCCCAGAGCCATACCCGATGATGGTGTTCTGGCACCTAGTCAGAGAAGCAAGTTACTTGTAGGTAGCACCACTGGCAGTTGGCAGCAGTGAGTGGGCATTTTACCACTAGCCATCAATGGCCTCAAGGAGACTAGGCTTGAGGCCAGCAGTAATGTGGGGAGGTTGTACCTGTCACTCAGCCCCAGGGCATGCAACCTCACTGGGCAACAGCTAATTTGTTAGATGAACATCCACCATGAAAATAGCTGATGTTATGCATTGATAGTAACATTATATAGCTAGGGAAAAGGAGTTGCTTCTGTTTTTGCTTTAGAATGGCAAATTTCAAGAAGTTCCTGGCAATATTATGGAGATTTGACTTGCTGACTTGATTTTTTCAGATCCAGGTGAACAAAATTTATGTTGATTATGTCAATGTATAGTTGCTGGCCTTCATTAGACTTCATAGATTTTTTTCAGAAGGATAGAAAGGGAGGAGAAAAGAAAAGCAAAGCTTTTGCAGTATGAGGTGATTGACAGGGGCTCCCTTTGAAAGGAAAGGGAGGAACAAGGATAAAGTATAAATAAACCTATGAAAAGAACAGCAGGATTCAGCTATTTCGGGAAGATGAAGGCCCAGCTGTGGGGGGGCCAAAGCCGAGGCAGAGAAAAAGAGTTGGACCATGGCCCATGAACATCGGCTCTAGTGGTGAGAAACTTGGTGATTTTGGAGAGGCTATGGGGCTAGCCTTTGGGAATAGCATGGGTTGTAGAAGAACAGAAAAGCAGAGAGACCTTGAGGCTTTACTGTAAATAGGCAATGGTTTTAAGCTGATAGTACACGCTGAAGGACTCTAAAAAGTTTGGAGATTTGTTTTGTCTAGTTTGATTCAGTGTTTTTGAAGAGGCTGTGAGTGGGGCCTGAGAAGATGGACCTTGTGTTGGTTCCTGTTTTACCTTGGAGTTTTTCTACTGCCTAAAGTTGAGAAGGACACTGAAAGAAAAGAACACTAAGTCATGAGTCACATCTTTGAGGAAGCTGGAACAGACACGAGAGGAAAAGAGGAATTTCTGCGCTTTTGGAACACATGCTGGTGAACGCAGATTGATTGGTCATATGGTGAGGTGAACAGGGACTAAGAGGATAGTTTTGGAGATGCATTGGGGTAACTGAGTTTTACATGGTTATTTTGTAGCATATATTTAGGCAATTACTAATTTACTTGCTTTCTGAGTAATAAATAGTTTGATCACTTTAAGAGTTTGGCCTGGCTTTGGGATTATACAGCAAAGGGTGTGGGTGTGATTCCAGGTGCCTATCCCTCTGGGTGTCATTAGCAGAGTTGATGCATACATTTGATAAAGAGCTATTCTCTTGTTGCTATAGACTTGCAAATTTCAAAGAGAGAAAACTGGTTGTTATTTTGATTAACATACCTGCCTGCAAGACTTGGTGGGAAGGAAGGGTATAAATATTGGTTGAAAACACCCATTTTGGATTCAGCATTTTTGATCAGGGATTTTGGGAGGAGATGTGAGTCCTGTGAGCTTGGCCATGTGCAAGGCCTGAGGCCTGCACACTACTGACCCAGGCTATTAGTGTGCTTGTTAAAGGAAACTGTGGAGTTTGGAGATATAAACTCCGTGTTGGAGTTTGTCTTACTGAGTTTAATTCAAATGTTTCTGGAGAGGCCATGTGAGCTAGGCCTGAGAAGAAGGTAAGTTTTGCTGGTTCCTGTACGATGGGGCTTCTTTCTACTACCTGGAGGACAAGGTAGAAGGAGGAGACAACAAAGAGAAGACACAGACCCATCACACCTTCAACTACATGCTTGGAAAAGTTGCAGCACACCAAAGAAGAAGGAAAGATATTCTGTGTGAGACGTATGTAATGAACTCTGCAGGACTGGGCAAGTGGTAAGATCAAGAGGACTAAGAGACTGAAGGTTTTGAACAATGTCGGGGTAATTGGGGTAATTTCTATATGTTTTCATTTTGCAGTAAATAACTACATAATCACTTTGTTTAGTAATAAATTAGTCTGCATTCTAAGAGTTTTGCTCTGGTTTGGAAAAGTATAATAAAAGCTGGGGATGGCAGTTAGGACCCATACCTAGAAATATTGAATGTCTTTAGGCTGCAGCTGAAAAGGGTAAATTGAAGCAAACTAGTAAGCTGTAAACTGTCTGATTGTTTTTTCTTCCTGCAGTCTAAAAAAACAGTGACATGGTGATGGCTAGAATCTTCATAACAAAAAACACGGTGTCTATGAAAATTCTAGGTGTTACACTTTCAGTCTGCATGTAGGGAAAAGCTGGACGAAGCAGGTAAAAAAGGATTATTGAGTTTTAGAAAGTTAAAAAATCTCTCTCTCACCAGAAAACAGGTGGTTAAAGAATCCTGAAAAGTTTTGTTTCTTTAGTTGGGAAAGGCCCTGAGGCCAACAAACTAAATGACAGAGGTAGTTTGTGTGTGGAATTTTAAAGGTTAATAAAGGCTTTTGTCTGTTTTATATCAGATTGAAAGGTAAAGGCTTTTCTCTGGTTTAAGAAAAGTTGGCAAAAGGATTTTTTTAATAGAAAATACTGGCCTCCTCCCCAATAACAAATCCAGCAGACCCTGGTTCAGGGATGCAGGAAGGAGTGTGAGCTCTACTGGATCAGCCCCAGTGCTGCAGAGTTCCCTAGAGCCACAAGCAGGAGAGAAGGTTCTGGAGTCCTATGTCAACATGCTAGGTTCCCAGAGAAGCTGATCCTGCAGCAACTGCTGCAGGCCCCTTACCTTTTAAATGTTACACCTGTCCACATTGAACGGGGTATGAGTGTAGAGTATCTCTGGCCCTGCTGAAGTCAACTTTGTTTGTGGCTCCTCAGAGCCCATTAGCCCATGAGACCAGGGCAGAGCAGGTCTGTGCAGGCACCAGTTTTCTCTTTTGTATTTATTTGCCACTTGACAGAAGAATAGGCCAATCAGATAGGAGTTAAATGAACCAATCAAGTTCTAGTCAAGCTCATTATTTATTTGGTTTGAAAAATAAGAAATGTGCTAATTGGTGCCTAAATGGTCCAATCTCTTAGGATTGAAAATAGTCTAGTCAGATTGAATTATTCTTCTTCTCTGAACCTGAGAGATCTTGC
>PVHY01003054.1:77085-90296 GCA_004024945.1 Uropsilus gracilis
CCTCAACCCCCTGGAGTCAAAATAGGAGGCTTGCTGTCAGTTTAAAAACTCAGAGTCCTGAAGTCAGGGTATCTTTCTGGTGTGCCTCTCCTGTATGCACAGGTAATACTGAAGTTTCATTAAATGTCCTTTGGGAACTGGAGAGTGATGAACCAATGCAAAACTCTTTGTGTTATAATAAATGGTGCTTTTGTTACACGTTTGTTACTCTTTCTGACTTACCAATATATAGTTCTTATTCAACAAAGGTAGAAAAAGTAAAACGACAAGAGAGACATTAAGCTTACCCTGAGATAGTGCCTTGTCTAAAAATTAGGAACAGGCTAAGGTGTTCCTCCTGTCTAGTGATAATAATGATGGTGCTATAGACAATAAGAAAAGCAACAGTACAATGCCAACCTTATGATACTCTGTACAAAGACCTTTATTGTTAAACTCTTCTCTTTTCCCTTTGGCAATTTCAGGGAAGAAGTACTTTTATTACCCTTATTTTACAAAAGAAGAAATTAAAGTACAGAAAGGTTAAGAAACTTGCTTCAAGTCATGATATTATGGATGTAATGAAATACATGAATAATTTCAATAAAATGAAAATGTAGGTCCAACTGACAAAGAATCTATGTCTTTCCTATTAATAATGAGAATGCCAAAAGGATAGTATTGTTTACTACTAAATTTCCAACATTTACCACACATCCAAAGTCTCAAAGTAATTTGGGAGTATAGTGTGAATATATATTTCATAGTTAAGGTGTCACAAATTCATGATTTCAATATGCCTACTTCTACCAGTCCTGTACTACACCCAAATGGGAATAAGCAACCACAAACTAATTTTAATTGCATTGAAATAAATATAAACAGTTCTAAGATAAGGATTTGTAAGTCTGTAGGTATATTATGAAATATTTAGGTTTACATAGAAATGAGATCAGACTGACTAAAGGAAATTAATAATTATCATTTCTTCAGAAATTCCCTGCAAAGAAAAATTGCATTGTGAATACAACAAACTGGCCTAGCAAGATAATAAATTGTTCTAATTAAGCAACACTTACTTGTAGCACTTCTTAATAACAATTTACATTCATTACTGTCTTCTAAATACAAGTAAAACTTGAAAGACTTTCTTCTGATTTATTCTAGAATATTCAGTGAAATCCAGGGCTGACACAAAGCTATATTCCCTCTTTTGCATTACATCCAAAAAAAAGTGTTGCACCTTTTTTTTTCTTTTCAAAAGTGAGAGTAGGGAGATGATTCCTCCTCTTTCCTCTCTAAGACTGTTCTCAACCACCTATGTTGAACCCACCATTACTAAAGCAAAATCTTATAAGTCTTGGACTGAATCAAGCTTATGAAACTTAAGTTATATGCAAAAGCACTTAAAGAAAAAAAAAATGTCTCTGTTGGCCAGGAATCTTCTAGCTTAGCTGTTTCCATGTGGGTCAGGGACTCTGACAAGGCTACAATTAAAAAGCAGATGGTGCTCTGGTGATGACAAGTCATCATGGGGAGGATTTCCTTCCCCCTCCCTCACAGGGTCTGTAGTAATATTCAGTGCCTGTGGGTTCCCAAATGAGGGTCTCAGATACCTGGGGAATAGTCTTTTGCCAAAGACTATCTTCAATTCTTTGTTCTGGGTTCCTCTGTATAAGACAATTCATTAATCAGCAGTTTGTTTCTTTTATATCCAGTGATTGAGGAGAAAACTACAAACCTATAGCCTGTCTTAGTACAGGTAGGCTGCTATAACAAAATACTACAGTCATTTGAACAGCAAACCTTTATTTCTTACAGTTCTGGAGGCTGTATAGTACAAAACCAAAGTATCAATAGACTCCATATTTGGTAAAAGAAGGCAATTTTCCTGACTCATAGATGGTCATATGTCTTTACAGGGTAGAAGGGATGAAGGAGTTCTCTGGGGTTTATTTTATAGGGGCACACATTCCTTTCATAATGCTGTCATCATGATCTAATCAGCTTCAAAGGTCCCACTTCCAAATACTATCACATTTGAGAATTAGGTTTCAACTTACTGGTTTTGGGGAATCACACTGAATTATTAGTATTCAGTTTATTAGCATATTATTCAGTTTATTAGCATAAACTAATCTTGGGTGCAAAATTTTGTCACTTTTAATTAATTCTAATGGTTATAAGCTAGTCTCTAGATATACTTATCACACAAAATGAACCATTTCAGAAGTTGCCTATCACAGGTGATAAGATCAACCCTTCTCCTTACAGGCAGAATACTTGGTTCCTTCTGCAAAGCGTGAGGTACAGTTATTCCTGGTTATTCTTCCGCACTTTGCAAAAGAGGCTGATGTACTTACTACCTCTGACAGATCTCTAGACTCCCACTTCATAATGAGCTGAGAAGTTCCCAACTGTATAATGTTAATTGTTCTCTTCTCTTCCTGATTCCATGCAAAATAAATGCTAAGAAGAAAGCAATTAGAAGTGCAAAAAAGACCATGTACTCATTCTAACTGAATTAAATGAATTACCCTGATACATGACTGGCATTTTTGAGTCACTTCAAAATTTTAAGGATGTTTATTGATCAACCAATAGTGGTTGTGGCAACTGAATTTTTCCCCAAAAAGTACTTGATAATGAATGTTGATATATATTCAGAAACAAATCATGATCTTATTTAATTTTTTACCAATTATGAAGCTGTTCATTGACCAACAGAAATATGAAAAGTGAAATAAAGCAAGATTAAAAAAAAACTCTTCAAGAGGAGACATTGTATTTCAGTTTTGCTTTCAAAGTTTGTTTTGACTTTTGCTTGTTTTTAAATGAAAGTACATAACTTATGAACATAGCTAATATGGAGAACTCATTTGTTTGTTCTTAAATTATGAAGACATAGAGGTATTCCATAAGAAACTGAAGAGTGTGGAAAACATTCTAAGCTAATGTGGGTCTCTAATCTTTGTCCAGTAAGGGAATGACATGTCAATCAGTTTAAATCTCTAGTCAATCACAAGCAAATATCATCAGCTGGAAAGACTTTAAGATAGGATTACTGAACTCAGACTATCTCCACAGCTGCCAACTTCTTTTACCAAAGGAAAACAAGATCAAATGAGATAAAAATTTGGGGCATGTGAATGATTAACTAAGCAATTATTTCCTCTTTCATTTTTCATTGTTTCTGAACTGTTTCTAGACACAGAATACTTCTCCATGATTTGATCAATTAGCCAATTGATTGCCTTTCCTCTGAATATCAATGATTTTATACCCTGAATATAATTGATATTATATTTTATTCCTCTGAATATAATTGATTTTTATACCCACTTGGTTGCATTTATTATCAGAGACTAACCTGGTAATTCAGATAAAATTATGGCAACCTTAAATTAAGTAGAAGACTTTTCCAAAGCACCTATTGTATATAAATGGGTCACTTAATCTAAGTAACTGATTATCCATGTAATTGGGGAAAAGAAAGGTAAATATACAATTTTATGAAGGTCACTTCTGTTGGAATTAGTCCAACCAAGCAAAGAGTCAGGAAAAAGAAAATTTACAAGCTGACCATAGATCTGTGCCACATAGCAGAGAAAGGGGAGAGAAAGGGATCAAAATAGTAAGGAAAGAGCACAAGGAAGTTCATGGGTAATAAATTGTTAAGAAAAGTATTGGGACTGTATGGGGGGGTATCAAATATTGTACAAAAAATGAACAATTATGTAAGAAAATAAATATAAACAAAAAATTATGGAATCTGTAGAAAATTGAAAGAAAAAAGAGTTCACAATTTAACAGGGGCAAAAGATACATATTAGCTCTACTTTAAGCAGTTTTCTATTCTAGAAAAGCTATCTAAAAAGTTTTTACTTTTACCAGTTTCAAAGTCAAATCTATGAAAATATAACTTAGACATACTTTCATTCTTAAAGTTTTATTAAATTCTATTTCACCAACATTTGGTGATTTGCTCTGTGTTCTATATTGTATATCAATTTATATTTAGAGGAAATATATAAAAGATAAAACACTTCCTTAATTCTGAAAGTTTTAAATTCTCTGTGCATTATAATTATTAACATGCAAAGGATATTACTTAGAATCAATAAGATTCAGGGGAAATTTCCAAGAACCATCAAATGAAATGAAAAGGGGTCTTAGAGAAAGAAGTGGCAACTGATGAAATCATCTAGAGTCAGTCCACCTAGGTGACAGGTTGGCCAAATATAATCTGTTGACCAAGTCCAAGCACTTATGGATTTTGTCAATGGACATTTACTGGAACACAACCACACCCACTTTTTGGATATTTTCTGTGGTAGCTTAATGTTTCAACTTAACATTCAAATGTTCAGAATATTTGAAAAACTTTAACTGAGACCAATTCTAGTAGAAATCACATAATATGCAAGTTCTGAAATATTTACTATTTCTGTCCACAAATGTTTATCCACCTGCTATGTATATAAATTGCACATTTAGTGATTTTATGTTATATATTATATTTCACTTCAAAGTTAGAGAGAAATAAAAAAATGAAACTTGTGTCTTTAATAAAGAGAATTTGTAGAAAATGCCTTAGAAATAGAATGTTCTTGCTCTAGAAAATATCTTAATTAACCACTAGTTTGAAAATGCAAGGACTTTTGGAGTTGAAATACATGAATTTTATATCAAATATGCAAACTGTAATATATACAATAAGTATGTTCAATTTCTTTTTGCTATGTTTGAACAGTTTTCAGGCAGAATGGTGATAGAAGTGACTATGGGATGTAAGGAAGTAGGAAAGAGAATTTATAAAGGGGAATTTACTCTATAACATGCTATAAGTAATTCTAGAACATGGCCAATAAGAATTTTCTTATTATATATAGTTAGTGAATTTTAAGAATCCTGTTATTAAAGTATAAGTCTCACTGACTTTTTGCTATCATTTTCTTAAAATCACCTCTGCAGTCAATGAAAGCTCAATAATAGCCTGATACTTTTGGCCACGCTTAGAGAGAAGTCAAGAAAGTGTTGATTTAACTTGAATCAGTGTTGGAAATAGAGAGTTTCAGAGATTCTAAAACAAAGATGATGAGGTAGGCAATCACAGAAAAGTACAGTACAGATACTTGGAGGTAGGATTGAAGTGATTCTACTTTTCCTTCATGATAAAGGAGATAATTGATGGGCATTGAGGAGGAAAGAGATTCCACTATTTTATGTGGCCAGTTTGAGGCTTTGTGTTGATTTTCCATTATGTGACAAATGAAAAAAGGAGAATTTTATAATATATGTGAGAGATTGAATATACAAAAGAAAAACAGAAGATTATTTACACACATGCATTCTCTGGACTACAACTTTCAGAAAACTGCTTAGTAAATTAACATCTTTATCTATAATAAAGACCTCATACCATCAGCCTACTGTAAATTCGAATTAGAGGAACTCAGAGTGTTTTCTCCAGTGACAATATAGGATCTAGTAATAAGCAAAGAAAAACTTGTGTGACAATCAGACCAGTCAGTCAGTCAGGATTTGGCTTGTAAATGACAGCTTCCCTAGTTTGTATCCCCACTTCCAACTTAGAACCAGAGGCATGGGAATATTCACCTCTAACCAATCCCACAGTATGCCCACTGGTAGCTAGTCCAGCAATAACCATCCTATTCAGAGACCCTCTAATCAAGAAATGCATGAATCCCTTCCTTTTTCTACTATTAAATCGTTCTGCTTCTTTGCCTGACATTAGGTCTCTACAAAATGCAAGTAAAAGTGAATGAATCCATATATATATATATATATATATATATATATATATATATATATATATATATATATATATATATATATATATATATATATATATATATATATATATATATATATATATATATATATATATATATATATATATATACATACATACATACATATCCAAATAAATAGCTTTTAGTTCTCTGGGTTTTTTTTGGTTTTTCATTTATTTACACAGGGCAAGATTTTATACAAAGAGTGAGTTGAGATTCATGCTACCTCCTTTCCCAACATTTTGAAAAATTTTATGTAACCCAGCCATTTTTTTTAATTGTATCAGTTTTTAGTGAAGTGAGTTTGGGACAACAGTGTATTTAACTTAGGTGTGTAGATTTCTACCTCTTCAGATGTGTGTTATCATACCATGACCACCATTAAAGCAATCAACACTCTTCCACCATAGTAGGAGCCTCCTTTGTTTCCCTGCTCCCCACTCTCCCCTTATGTTAGCCTTAATTATGCAGTCAGATATCTAGGGTTTCTTTTTTATTTCATTTTTTTTTGCTCTTTAGTTTCTTTATATTTCACATATAGTGAAATAGCCTAGCATTTCTCTTTCTACATCTCACTGCTTTCATTTAACATAATCTCTTCCAGTTCCATCCATGTTATCACAAATGACAAGAATGTATCTTCATTCATGTGTAAAGTTTCTTTTTAATCTACTCATATGTCATTGGGCACAGGTTAATTTTATGGCTTGTCTATTCTAATTAGTGCTGCAATAAACATAGGAATGCATATATCCCTTCAGATTAGGGTTTTTGTAATCTGATACCCAAGAAAGAAATTGCTGGATCATAAGGTAGATGTATTTGCAATATTTTTGAGAAACCCTGATGCTTTTTTCATATTTTTATAATTTATTTTAATTAATTTATTTTATTATTATTATTTTGGAGACTAGGTCTCACCATGTTGCCCAGGGTACCACAGACACAGGCGATTCTCAGCCTCAGCCTCCCAGGTACCTGGGAATACAGGTGCCCCAAATGGTGGCCACCTGCTTATTTTGAGACCAGGTTTCACAATGTTGCCCGGGGTAGCCTCGAACCCATGAACTCAAGCAATCCCAAGCCTCTTGCCTCCCAGCACTTGGACAACAGGTGCCCGCCACCACACCTGCTGATACTGTTTTCAATAAGTTATAACTGGTGCAGACTATCAACCTTGCCTATCCTATCAGCCCTGAATGAGAAGTTTTTCTCATTCAGAAGTTTTTTCTGGTCCTTTTTTCATACAGACCATTCTCACTAGTGTGTTATAGATTCTTACTGTGGTTTGTTCTGCATTTCTCTGATAATTGGTAATGAACAGTTTTATATGTATCTATCAGCCATGTGTATGAATTTCTTTAAAGAAGTCAATCTTTTTATGTATAGAAGAGAAAGCTGATTTTGAGGAGTATAACTTTTCTTAGACCAGGGATTCCCAATGATCATAAGAATTGCCTAAGAATTTTGAAAGCATCTGATACCTAAGCCATACCCATAAAAAGCTGAGATGAAGCAAAGCGTAGTGATATATTTTAAAAGTTTCCTAGATAATTATAATTGACCATGAGTGTCTAAAATAGACTCTCTCTTAGAAGGTGGAAAATATCAGATGCAAAAAGAGGAATCTAAACACCTCACTTAAATATTTTCCATATCTTGTGGCATTTCATCAGCTTGTGAAATGAGAAAGGCAATCCAGAGATATATAGTAACATCCCTCCTGGCAGAACTCAAATACTAAGCAGTTTCATCTGTCTAACAAATATGACAAAGGAAAGGAAAAATGACCCCTTGGTAGTTAAAGTAGTGTGACTCAGTCACAGAGGATTCCCTCAAGCCTTCACTCAGAAAATAGGTATTCTTACTTTACACATACCTCTGACAGGTTTAGAAATCTGTTTTTCAGATTTACAACCTCTATGAAAGGGACAATGCTTCCTGCAGGCTGTTTGATTACCCTGAGAAATTACACCTACAAAAGCCACAACACTCAAGACCCGTTTAACTGTTCATTCAACACATAATAGGTACTGGGATCACATCACAACCATTTTGGAGAATGAAGCAAAAAAAAAAAATCCCAAATTAAATAATTAAGATATTTATCTATTGTATCTATTATAATTTATCTAGATAGAGCTATCAACTCCCAATTATTCAGGCAACTAGATATTTTTTGACATATTTCAAATGTCAAATTTCCTGAGATTTTACACCATAGTCATCTTTTAATTTACCAATGTTGTGTTAAATTTTGAAAACAAGAGGGAGAAAAACTGTTTTAGTTTTTGCTTAAAAAGAAAATGGCTTAGCTATTGAGGTCTATTTCTTATGCCCTTATTTTCCCTTGCACAAATGCCACATTTTCAAACTGCTTTTGTCCTAGATTTTCTTTAAAATGAGGTTCTGGTTATTCACAAGTAAAATAAGATCTGTTTATGGTATTTTCACTCCCATTGTTTAAATTAAATCCTTAGAGCTAACACACAACTACAGTCAACACTCATTATGTTCCCTACCAAGCCATGGGTTTCTGTTCTAATCTTTACAATTTGGAGTCTAAATTAATAAATCACTGCCCTTGACTATATAGCTTGAAGGGTATTCATCTGAGTGACACAAAGGCAAATGTAGACAATGTGCATATTTATTTAATATATTACATGTACCTTAGTAAACACTTAGCTTAATGTCTGTAATGGTGCTTGAAATGGGATGGCAGCTTTAACAATAATAATAAGTGTAAAAAATAAATTCATTTTAGTTGAACTCATAGTAAATTTGAAAGATTTTAATTAGTGTTTACAAAATGCTTCAAATGTATATATGGAAAACGAGTATGATCTGTGACTTCCCCCTTCATATTTGTCATCATAACACTCTTATGGTATCCTACAAGTTACAGTGTTCCATAGATAATCATCAACTGCTACCCTACTTTGTCCATAGTCTATTCCCAGTCTAAAACAAAAGGAATAAAAATAAAAGATCTTAATTACTTACATAGGTTAGTGACTGTCAGAGGTAATTTAAAGTAGATCAAGCAGTATCAATTACCTGAAAATTCTGGTTCCTTCTAAAATATCTGCATTTTTTTACTTTAAAAAACCTGTATTTTTTTTCCAGGACTGCTTATCGGCAATTATAAGAGCTTCACCTGGCAGAAAGTTGACTATCTCAAACAGAATTGGTGTAAGATCAAGGCACTGAAGGGAGTTTCTGAATGGAGGTTGAGTCAAGCTCAAACTTCTTCCAACTCAATTGCATTTTTGATGTTAGTTTTAATTCCTGCTTCAACTAAGTCCCCACAGATGTCTCATGACAAAACATTCTCTGAGCTGTTCATAAACTTTAAGAACTTAGGGCCGGGCACGTTGGCTCGTGTCTGTTAGCTTCAGCCTATGAAGCGGCCGGGGCTAGGGATCGTGCTTCGAGTCCCGCCTGGGGCCCGTAGTGAGAGTTAGTTCCAAAAAAAAAAACAGCTGGGCGTGGTGGTACGCGCCTGTAACCCCAGCTACCTGGGAAACTGAGGCTGGGGATTGCTTGAGTCTGTGCTACCCCGGGCAACGAGAGCCTATGGTTCCACAGGCAAAAACAGCGAGACCTAGTCTCAAAAAAAAAAAACAAAAAAACAAAAAAAAAACTTAGAAGCTTTTGGACTTTATTTCCAAAATTTTAGGGTATATGCTGTACAAAACCCATAATATTAACTGAACATCTAAAATTTGGGACTTCTTCAAACTCTACTGGATGCCCTTACTTTTCTCTTTTGTTAATCCCTCTAGCACATACTGACACTTCTCATGCCATCCCTTATCAGTCAAGACTCTCCAATCTCAGATTCTATTATTCTTGGTATCACCTAAGTCTAATCTCTTCTACACATGTTCAATTCAAACCAAAACTTCACTCTTTTGCTCTGTGTACTTTTCTTGTTGTATACTGATATTTGTAATTATTAAATCTTAATGAGTCACACAGCATAATCCAGTGGAAGGTTTTATTTCAGGAGAGCTTCTGCAATGTTTTTACTCAGACAGATAAGCAATTATTCTTCAGCGTTCTATAATTCCTATAACTGGATATATACATTCCTGGGAAACCTTCATGTATTATTTCTATATAATGACCATTCCAGATTGACAAAAAGCTTTTAGTTAGTGAACTTATCCCCTGGACTCATTGACCATAATAGGATCAGTAATCCACTTAATTGGCCATCAGAAATTTGATTATATGGAAAATGAAAATAAAATACTAAGATGCTGGTGATGATGGTGGGGAGCCCAAATATTACTGGAACTGGAGACCTGAATTTAAGAGATTTTTGTACCAATCTGTTTTGTTATACTAAATTGAAAAACATAAAATCAGATCACACATAAGCTCTTATAATAAAAGAAAATATCTCTTCTAGCTATTAAACAAAAACCTACTGTTCCAAGTAAAAATGTTCCCAGAACATGCCAGAGAAAAGATTGAAGTACTGAAGTTCCTGACACATGCCTTCCATGATTTCCTCAATGCCCTCAATCCTTGAGAACACATGTGAAAAGACATCACAGTGCCAAAAGGAAGCTTGTCTTTAGCAAGTTGGGAGGAGGGGGGCTGTGGAGGTGGGAATGATTCACATGAGATGTAGCCAGGATCTATTGAGAAAATGAATAAGTTTCTGTTTCTTCTTAATTCTTAACTTCAGTCAAAGGCATTCATTACTTCAATGTGGAATATAGATCAACCAGGAACAAAGAAAATATCATTTCTAAATAATTTTTATATAAAGAATAAAGAAAAAATAAAAGTCAAATCATATTTTATTAGCAAGAGTATGGTTTTAATAAAAGGATTTTTTGAATTGTCAAACTATGGCTTTGCATATTATGAGAAAATCCTAAAGGAGTTAAAACTTGAAACTGATACCACAAATTTAGAATGAGAAAGAAATTGTAATGATAGAAGGATAGCTTTCCAGTCTCCAGTGAGTCAATGCGAATTTAAGAACTTTGTCAAAATTCTCAATGGAGAAGCAATGAAAGAGTACAGGGAGAGAAGTAGTAGAGAATTTAGACCATCCTATATATACCCTCTGCTTTTGAAATCCAGTTTGATGTATAATAAAATTTTTAAAATGAATATATAAAGATAAAATTAAGTTCTGTGTCACTGGTATTATTGTGCCTCATGGATTAATCTGAATTATAGCTATGTAAAACAAATTTATAAAATGCAATGTTGGAACAAAGAAGATAGAGTAAAAATTGAAAAGAGGAAAAATGCTAGCCAAAGTAAAATAAAAATGAATAGGGTTAAAAAGTAGCAAACCAATTAAAGTACACTGATGTTAAAATTCCAGACACTAATAAAAAAAGTAGAGACATGTGGTTTTTCCTAATTTTTATTATTAGAAATGTATTTACAGTGAGTTCTCCTTAAAATAAACTCTTAAAAATGTCCCAAAATTCTTATGGCATTACATTGTGATACTAAATGGAGTTATTATCACAATCAAAACTTAAAGAAATGGAGTTCAAAATGCCGGCTTCCATAGAGCTTTCTGATAATTAGAAAGGAAGAGTTTTCCTTGACTGTGACTGCCATTTGATGAGCAACTGCCAAGGCTGCTCATTTCCAAGAACTGTGTTTTACTGAAGACTACCTGTTTATTGCAAGTCTAAGTGTTCAACGAAAAGTTTAACTCTGAGAACTGGAAAAAAAGATTTCTAAATATGAAGTCATATATAGAGTAAACTTTATTTCAGACCCAGGATTCATGACTTTAAGAAAAAGAATCTCTTCATGTTTTGTGGATTTTATCTTACTAACAACTTTCTGGTGGTGAAGAAAGCAATATTGTAGTATTGTGAACATGTGGTCACACTACACGTGATCAGTATTAGAAGTACCAGTGTTCTACAGACTGTTGTTTATTATCAATTTAACTTCTGTCTTTCAAATGATGTTTGTATTCATTGACTCATATGATGAGTTTTGGGCATTTGGATGCCAGGACTGATTAAGTCATAGCCAAAGCTTTACTCATAGACAATCTGGACTGGGACTATTGCTTCCCCAAGGGTTGCTCCTTGCTGTTAATATGTGAATCCAAGAGGAAAACAACATGTCTTGTTGATCAATAGATGGAATCAAATACAGCTGAATGGCAGTCTTTTTGGACAAATCTTGGTGACATTTTCCTCAGATAACTAAGTTGCTGCCACTTTTCTACAAATTCTACTGTCAAAATCTCTGACTAGATAAAATCTGTTTAATTCTCAGAATTACTGAAAGGAGATAAAAAGATTAAGTGCCAGTGTCTTTGTTTCTGATTGTTCAGTTTGTGGTCTAGTAACATTAGATGTACAGAGATGTTTTCGTTAATTATTCAAGCCGTGGACTTTAATAACAACAGAACCCTTTGGAGTACTTACCAACAAAAAGAAAAAAGTGTTAATAAATTCCTCACTATCTAGAATTCCAATCTAGAATTTTAATTTAATCCATTTATTTTAATACTATTATTTCTTCTTAGAGAGAATTCTGTTAGATGGTTCTAGAGTTGTTGTTTATTATAAATGTGATATAGGTCTTCACTTGATAGGGATCCTTCCTCAATAGAAGTCTGCCCTGAGTCCTTCATTTTTTTTACTGTGGTCAGTTCTCATATTTTAAACATAAACAAAAACAAGCAAACAAACAAAAATAACCAAAAGAAAGAGAAAAACAAGTGGTTCTGTAAGGTAAAAAATAGCAGTATGAAACAATTTTGACTTCTCTTATAAATGTCTAAATGTTTTAATATGAAGGACAAAAAAATGTTTTTAGAAATTTCATTGGTTGATCTTCAGGCTAAGCCTGCTATTAGTTCAGAAAGAATTTCAGGGTACTCTAATCATATTAACTTAGGAGTTGGTTTAATTTTGGAGCATGATAGCATGATCCTAGGAAAATTTTGAAAGAATAATTGGAAGAAGGAAAAATGGATCAACATTCTTGTTCAAGGTATATTTTAGCTCAGAGAGTTAACTGAACATGCCCATCTATCCTATTTACCTTATTATTAAAAAAAGCATATCAATAAAAATTAAGAGAAAAGCTAAAGAGAAATTGAGTTAAAGAGAAATTTTACTCAAAAAGCTAAGATACAAAAATTTAAGGTCATAATGATAATGAAAAGATAAAAAGTATAAGTGAATCTGAAAGAGAAAATAAAAGAGAGGACCGAGATAATAAAGATTAAACCAATAATGATAACCTACAGTTAAAATGCAAAAGGGCTAGAAATTTAGAGGATAAAATATAAAAATATATTGGAGTACAGCAAACACTTTCAAGGTTATGGACTAGGTAAACAATCTTCACAATAAGAATACGGGAAAGCACAAAATTTAATATCTGTGAGAACTGAAAATATCC